>APFE030214487.1:188450-207099 GCA_000404065.3 Pinus taeda
ATCCCTTTTGCAAAAAAAGGGAGTGTACTGCTATGGGTTGTTAACACGTAGTGCTCAACATCTGGCTCTACTTGGGGACACGTTGTTGCACTGTAGGAATGTGAGAATCCAGAATCTGCATCCACGCAACACACAACAAAACATAAGTAGCGTCCATCCAAAAATCATCATATAGCATTAAGCACAAGAAAGATATAAGCTCTTCATTTATTAACTATCTAGTAACATGAAAAGTAAATCTAATCCTAAAACAAAAATGAAATGCTAAAAAGACAAGGAGTAGGGTTAGAAATACAATACAGAGGATGCCCCATGGCATCAGATGTCATCTTTGAAGAATAGCTTGAGCATTTGGCCATTTGCAGGTAAGTCAAGTGGTTCACCATCCAATCTGCACAAGTGGAATGAGTTTGGTCTAGCAATGTCTCAGATAATGTATGGTCCCAACCACAAACTATCAAATTTCTTGTGTTTTCTTGGTTTTTCATTCTTGCGATCCCAAAGGAGCACCATATCTCCAACTTGCAAAGATCTAGATCGAGATGTTTTATCAAAGATTTTCTTAATGTTAAATTGACTTTTACATATATCATCAAAAGTTGTCCTACGAGCTTCATCCAACTCCACAATTTGATCAATTCTATTTTGAACAACATCAATATTAGTGGAAAAATGTTGAAGGAGTTGATAAGCTGGCAATTTCAGGTGCACAGGTAAGGTTACATCCAAGCCATAAACTAATTCAAAGGGAATTTTACTAGTAGCTTTCTTTTTAGTGATCCGATCTGCCCATAAAGCATACTTGATTTTGCTATCCCAAGCTCGCTTATTATCTCCTACTATCTTCTTGATAATGGTTATGAGATTTTTATTACTTGATTCAGCAAGACCATTACCCTGAGGATAGTAATTTGATGAATGAGATAAGACAATGCCATACTTGAAACAAAAAGACGAAAATTCTGAAGAACTAAATGCCTTGGCATTATTAGTAGTGATCTTAGCAGGGACACCAAATCTAGTAATGATACTATTTTCAATGAAATCCATTATGACCTTTTCAGTGGCATTCTTAGCAGGGATGGCTTCAACCCATTTAGTGAAATAGTCGGTAGCAGTGAAAATCCACAAGTAGCCATTGCTAGAATTTTCATGAAACGTCCCGATGAAGTCCAAACCCCAATGCCGAAAAGGTGTCTCCACCACAACAGGTTGTAAGGGCAGGGCAGCAAGCTTTTGTTTCCCAGTGAACAGTTAGCAGGCTGGACAACTTCTAACAAACTTATGCACATAAGAAAAAATCGAAGGCCAATAATAACCAACTCTCAGAATTTCATGGGCAGTAGTTCTAGCAGCATAATGACCACCACAAAATCCTGAATGAAACTCAGAAACTAACTTCTTGGACTCAATTTCATCAACACATCTAAGTACTATGCCCTCAGGATTTCTCCATCCAAGACCATCCTTCATGATGCAATACTTAGTGGCTTTTAATATAAGAGCCCTTCTCTTATGAGCGACTAAATGGTTAGGACATGTAAGATTTATCATGTAATAGACAATGTCCTTGTACCACTCATGCTCTCCTAATCTTTGCAACTCAGGCGAAGATGAATCGTTAAGACAAATCAAACCAAGAGCTTTTTCATTACCTTCTGTCATCATTTGAGCCAAACCTTGGCCTTTGACTAATTTGGTGGGTCTAATCTCTAAATCATATTCTTGTATTTTAGTAACCCACCTAGCATGAGTCCTTAAGCAATCGGTTTGAGTTAATATATCTTTAACCGCAGAATGTGGGACAAAAGCAATGAATTTGGAATAACCCACATACGTCTTGAAATGCTTAAGAGATTTGATTAAGGCATAAGCTTGCTTTTTCATAGTATTGTATTTTAATTCCGAATTTTGAAGCGCTCTACTCATGAAAGCAATAGGCTGCTCGTGACCATCTTTATTTTTCTACAATAAGACACCAACAATGGTATCCTTGAAAGCAAAAGAGAAAATCATGAAATCCTTAGAGTAATCGGGACTAACTAAAATAGGGGCTCTTGCAATAGCGCCTTTGATTTCCTAAAAAGCCTTTTTGTCGTCTTCTTGCCAAAATTTTTTTACATCTTTCTTCAGAAGACTTTGAATAGGCTTAGCTACTTCTGCGTAATTTGGAATAAACCTTCTAAGAAAATTTGGTTTTCCAGGAAAAGACTGAAGGGACTTAAGATTATGGGGAGGAGGAATCTTTTGGATTGCCTCAACTCTTTCAAGATCAATCTTGATTCCATCTTTAGAAATGATGTGACCAAGTAATTTCCCTTCAGTTACTCCAAAAATAGACTTAGCCAGATTTAAAGAAATCCCGTACTCTCTACATCTATCAAAAACTTGCCTAAGATGACTTATATGACTAATTCCATCCTTAGAAAAAACAGTAAGATCATCGTGATAGATTTCCCAATTAAACCTTTGAAGGCATAATCCATAGCCCTTTGAAACATAGCCCCAACATTGGTTAATCCAATCGACATTCTAATATATTCGAAAGTACCCCATGGTGTGGTGAATGTAGTTTTGTGACGATCCTCCTTAACCCATACTTGATTATATCTAGAAAAACCATCTAGCAATGACATCATTCCAAAACCAGTCACTCTTTGCAACATAGTCTCCATGTTTGGCAAAGGGTAATTATCTTTCTTACATGCTAGATTAAGGTTTTGAAAATCGACACAAAGTCTTATTGTACCATTCTTTTTCCTAACAATCACCATGTTGGAACACCATGATGAATGCCTCATTTGAGCAATAATTCCTGCTGCAAGCATCTTTGAAAGCTCCTTTTGAACCAGAGGGGCTAACTTAGGATTTATCTGCCTAAGCTTTTGACGAAAAGGTTTAGCATTTTCATCTTTCAAGGGGATAGTGTGTTCCATGATATCTTCCCTATAACCTTTCAATTCATCATAAGAAAATGCTAAAACATCCCGATATTCACGAAGTAAATTGGTTAACTTTTTTCTTTTTTCAACATTAGTACCCTTACCAATTTTAACAATCTTTGGATCCCTAGAAGTACCAATGTTTACCTCGATGTATCTGCCTAGATCCATTTTATTTTCCTCTTTCAACTTTGTGGCATCATGCCGATCAAAGCGTTGCTCTAAAGAAACCACATTCCTAGGAGTAGGATTTATGATATCCTCATGATCATTAGATCCATCCTCAGAATCTATCTGAAAATTTTCAAACTCATCCAAATTATCAAGAAAAAGAATCACTTGTTTCTTGTCATAAAAAATTTGCCAGTGCTCTGAGTTATCTGGAACAGAAGGCCTAAATATAACTTCCATTTTAATCTTATCCTTAATCAGCCCATCAGATAACTACAAAGTAGAAGCAGCTATAGCAAGCTCATCCGCCGAACTATTATGCTCTCTTGGGATTGCCTCAAGGTCAAGGGCATCAAAGTAATCCATAGTATTTTTAATTTGCATGATAATTAAGTCAGAATGTCCCTTGATGCTAAGCAATTTAACTCTTAAAGCCTTTGCCAACTCAAGACCCAACAACAAAGCTTCATATTCAGCAATGTTGTTGGTTGCTTCGAATTTCAATCGATAGGCAAACTTGAAACCAAGGGGAGATTTTAATACTATTCCTGCACTTTTACCATGCCTAGACGATGCACCATCAAAATACATGTACCAAACTCTATCATTGAGATCCCTAATCTTTTTATCAACCTTATCATCAGGGAGAACTATGAAATTAGACATGATAGTATAATTCCCAATGTCAGATTGTTCTTTAATTATCTCATTATGAGGTCTCTTAGGGTCTTCAACGTGGAATTTTCTCTCGGGCTCTCTATTAAGTCTCACAAATCCATCACCTCTAGGAGAAGGAATAATAGCATATGACCAATTCATTTGAATACTCCCTCTTAGATCAGAGGCCCATTTTCTAGATAAGAGCATACCCCAAGCATCAGGCACATCAACAACAACAATGTCCATAACAATCATGATGTCCGGGTAAACTGATAAATGAACTTGTAAATCCTTGATCAGACCGTGAACTTCAATCTTCTTAGAATCCATGGCACATATGTTGTAGTAAGGCCTAGAAACTCTTAAATTAAGTTGTTCCATGACCCTCTTGGTCATGACACAAGCTGACGCACCAGAATCCAACATGCCATTATTCAATTTATACCCATTGACCATCAAAGTAATAAAGAATGGCTGATGATCCTTGTTATCTGAATCTAAACTTTGCAAATATATAGGAGTGTCCTGATAATCAACCTCCGGGGCTTTCTGCTGAGAAACATTTACTTGGGGACCTTCAATAGCTTTTAGCAACTTAGCTCTTTGGGAAGGAATTTTCACAATCTCGGAGACAGGAAACCAGATTTTTGCATTATTAAACCAACTTCCCAAATCGATATCTAATCCAGAGTTTGAACCTGGGTTAAAAATTCGAGGGGGAATCTGATTCCCGCTTTGATCTTTATCCCTTCTTTGATAAGTCAAACCCTTATCTTTAGCAATTTCCATCATTTGCTCTAGAGAAGGTTTTTCACCATATAATTTAACCATGATATCATCTTCATTCTCAAAATTATTTATACTAAACACTGATGTGGGACGCATAACATCTCGGCTGTTTTCCTTAACTTCCATCCAATCTTTCATAGACAAAGGAAACTCTTTACCCACTACATTTATTTGATCACCTGCCTCAAACGTTCCATTATCCAAAATTCTTCTAACGATGGGGCAAGTAGTCTCCTCATGAAGAGCATCACAAGCTCGACAGTAAGGCGAAGCATCATCAACCAAATTAGTATGTTCAAGCGGATTAGGTGGTCTCTGCTCACTAGACTGAACCTTCTTCTGCCAATTATTATTCCAATTATTATTATTATTTCTAGGCTGGAAATTTTGTGTCTGAGTTCTTTCCATTTGGACCAACCTATTCTGCAAAGTAGCTATTTCCTTGGCATGGTTAGAGGTTAATTTCGCTTGGTTAATCTCCATGCTTTCAATCTTTTGTAGCGATTTCTGAACAAGGTCATTATCAAGTTCTTGAACCTCTTTTCCTTTAGGCTCTTTCAATTTCGTTGAATGCCTATCAAAACTTGGGATTTCAGACTTCCCAGATGCTGCCTTATCCTTTTCAATCTCTACGGCTAAAGCTTGACAATCCCTATAATTAGGAAGTTTAGCACGTCTCAACTCATAAGAGGGCTTAGGGTTAAAGGCATCAATATAAAAATCTTGAAGAGATTTGTCGGTAGGTTTATAATCTTGAGGTAATTCCTTAATAATATCATTAAACCTCTTGTTAAATTCTTCTGCGGTCTCATTCTCTCTCTTTTTAATGATACTGAGAGCTTTTACGAGATGCCTTCCTTCTCTCTTATCTCCATACTTTTCCTTAAAGGCATTAACAATCGATTGCAAAGAATCAAATGAATCTTGAGGCTTTTCCGTAAACCAATCTAAAGCATCCCCCTCCAAGGTAAGAACAAAAAGGGTCATTTTTACGTCTTCGTGATTAAAATCAACAACCCTTGCATACTTACCTAGCCATGAACTAAAATATTTCAGATGAGAGTTAGCACTAATTGCATTAGTTCCCTGAAAGATAGTTAATTTATCCATCCCATGCTTTGGAATATCATTGGGATAACCTTGAATGTTAGAAAAATCGCAAGGGGCGAATATGTCCATGATGTCGTGCTCGGCCGGGCTAGTAGAAAGCAAGCGGATATTAGAGAGGGCTTCTTGTCCAAGATTAACAAGAAGTGCACGAGAAGAGAATTTGTGTAATCGTACTCTAAGAGCCCTTTCAGGATCAGGAGTGGGACTAACCAAACTGCTTGGACGTCTTCTAGTATACACTCTTGCAAAGGATAAATGAAATGGAGTCGCCACTCGGACAAAAAGTGTAGCTCAGAAAAACTCGAAAGGAAGGGGCCAAGGACAAGAAAATTATCCTGGCAAGCGATGAAAGGATGGGAAGAAAGGAATGAGATGAATGTCGAGGAAACCAAGGACAGGAAAAACTCTATCCCTGACAACGACACCAAAAAATGTTGTTGCACAGAGTGTCTAAGCACCACGACAATGCTCAGATTGGGGGTTGTCACCCTGATCCCCGATCTCTCCGTTTAAGTCGTCTCCCTACAACAAGCTAAGGGGGGTAGACCCTATAGACAAACGAGATAAAGGAGAACAAGCTAGGAATCAACCGGCTCAAGAGACACAGCGAGGCAAATAGGAAACTTGATTAAGACTTAGCAAGATTTAGAATTTGATTAGATTTTAAATGATTAATACCAGTGCCTTATGAAGTTGATGATCTCGCTACATGAAATGAAAACCAAGTAATTGGTTAGTTGCTGCTTATAAAACAGAGATATAAAAAACTCTTTAACAATCGCCTGAAAATATTTGCAAAGTATCTAGCATGTAATGAGCATTAAATAATCCAAGCAATGACGATAGATTTTCTATAGATAAACAATGTCTTAGCAATTAAATTTCAAGAGATGCAAATGCTTTAATTAACCACGAAATTTAAAAGCTAACCAACTTTGGTCCTAGAATTGAAAGATTATGCTCAATGACCCAAATCCAGGAAAATTTCACCGCTTTCAAGTAGTTAATCTCTAGATATAAAAATTAAGCACACTTAACTATAGAAAAATGACAAATATTAATACCATGAAGGTCTACCTTTCAAATTTTAGCCTTAGCACAAAAAGACACCAAGAAGAAATTTTAAATTGACACTTAACTTTTCCTTAGGTGATTTTTTTTGATATTTTAAGCAAGACTAAATGTGACAAAAATAAATCGACAAATAATTTTCTCAATTTGTTTTTGTTTTTGTTTTTGTTTTGTTTTTTCGAAATGATAAAAATCAAAGTCAAAAATAAAAATAAAATTGAATTTTTAGAATTTTTTTAGAGTTATTTTATTTTTTTATTTTTTAGGATTTATTAATTTCAAATGAAACGACTATCATAAAATCAAAATATATGAAAACTAATCTACCTACACCCTAACTATAATAATATTTAAAACTAAACTAAAAAAACACCTAACTTAACAAAACCCTACAAAAAAAAAAACTATCTAAAAAATAATACCTGACTTATAACTTAACGCATGTACATAAAATGAAACCAAATCAAAAGGATTTTGAATGTTTTTATTTAATGTTGTTTGTTGTGTAGGAGAATGCAGGTTTGCATGGCGGAGGGAGGAGTGACTCGACGAAGGGGAGGTTGAGTCTGCTCGACGGCGGAAGACGCAATGAGGAGTAGGGATGGCAGAGAGATGGAATACTGGAGATGGCTGAAGGTGACTGTGTGAAGCTGGACGACGACAAGGGCTTGGTTGCGATGAATAGAAGATGAGGGAATAGCTGCAGATGTGGAGCGTTGAAGGTCGTAGGTATAGAAGGATGTGAGAATGAGCAGCTACGTGAGAAGACTACCGGAAAGATGAAGACTGCGTGGAATGGACTGCGATAAAGCTGAGGACGCCAGAGGGATGGCTAGAGCGATGGGTAATGGCAGGGCTGCGATTTCCTTGCAAATGGACGCTGGAGGAGCTTGCAGCATGAAGATGAACTGGCAGCAGATTTGCGTGGAGAAAAGAGAGACACCCAGGCTTCCTTGTGTTTGCAGGTTCAATGAGCACGTAGAGAAGAGCCTGGAGCAACTCAGGGCTTCGATGAGCAGGAGACTGCGTGAGGGTCTTAGCAGCATTAAGGGAATGACAGATTGGGAATATGCCTATGGATTTGGCAGCTATGGAAGGGAGAAGGTTTCAACGCAAGCCCAATAGGATGAGATATCGGGGATTTACTGGGAGAAGCGAGGATTTTACATGATTTGCTTAAAAAAAATTTCAAAATTTTCCTGTAAAAAATGAAACCCCAAGTAGCAGCAGACATGTGGCCCAGAAAACTCTCAATTTTTTTTTCCCAGATCTGAAATAAATACCCCTGCAAGAGCTGATTCTGAGGCTAGATCTTACCCTCCAGGGCCTAGATCTGGCTTCAAACAAGAATTCCCCTTCAGATCTGCAACCTGTGATGACAAAGACAAAACGCCCAGAACGAATATAAACTCAAGAAAAACCCCAAAAACCCAGCTAAATAATTATAGTAATTACAAACTGAAGGCTCTAAGTAGCCAGATTTATCATTATGCCACGAATATTTTAAAATTTTAGATTTAAAGGGAGGTGCTTCGCCCAAAACCCTTCATACATCAACAATGAAATTTCTAATGATAAGTCCGGGATTCAATCATGCTGGGCTCTTCAAAAAATGCTGATCGGGAGTTGGCTGGTCCAACTGAAAACTTCCCCGAACGCCCGATGACCTCAAAATCAGGGATTCCCTACACAACTCAATTCAACCATTAACGTAAAGGGAGAAAACGACAATAAAATTCAGACTTAATGGAGATACCTGCCTTTATATTCAGAATTTATACTACCATTCAAACCCTAGTGCTCGAGCAAGATACCTGTGCTTAAACCACTCTTCATAAAGCAATCATCAATGGCTGAAAAGGAGATCTATGCATGAAAATAAAACATCTTACAACATTTCCACGACGAGTAACACCAGTAGAAATTAACCCCAAAGTCTTTCTTTATTGCACATGAAAAATGATATCAAGAGAGCTTTCACTTAGCACACGACTCCAAGATCAAATGAATCAACTGACAACTGACCTTCTATTTAAAGACAAATCTTCCAAGGGCTAGTTCGAGTGATCCTTGTCAAAGCGATCTCGACCGTTGATGAGGATCAAAATTTCTTTTAATCTCATCCGTCAAAATTTTAAATATTGAGGAAATTTGGAAATTATCAATTAAATGCATTTTAATTAATTCAAAAATTAAAATTTTGAATTAATTTCCTCAAAATTTTGACTTTGACTTAACCCAAGGGACCAAAGGCATAAAATTTAGCAAAATAATCATTTAACCTTAGTCCCTGGACCTTTTAAATTTTTTTTTTTTTTTTTTAAAGGATCGTCGAATTTAGCTTTTGGAAAATTTAATCTACCTAGGACGTAGGACTTATGAGGGGATAAATTATTTTTCTAGCCATCGAGACATTTTACATCATGATTTTTACATTTTTACATTTTTACATCTCAAGGGGGGAAACCCATTTGATATAGACCCTCATAGACTACTCAGTTCTGCGACACAAACATAATCTAGTAGATCAAGCAATTTGTAATAAAATAACTTAACCAAATAGTTAGGATTATTCCCAAATCACTTTTACATAGACTCGATCTAACACACTAGGACTCCCCTAAGATTCTAATGACAAAATCCATTCCGGCTTTGGGGTAAGGCTGAAGGAAAAGTTTGCCGATCATGGATCGGTGAGACAAAAAACCTTCCGAAATGTAGATCATCACCAGAAAATTAGGTTTACCTAGGCAATTACATACATGACACAGATCTGCTGAGATTATTTACAATTTACACATGCAGATTGGCTTTACAATATAACATGATTAGGCTGATGATGATAGTCGAATGGCACGGACATGTTGATCAAGCGCTATCCCTTTTGCAAAAAAAGGAAGTGTACTGCTATGGGTCGTTGACACGTAGTGGTCAACACACACAAAGGACACACTTATTTTTGGACTAAATGTCCCAGGAAAAACCTAGTGTGGGAAAATCGGTGCAGCAGATATGAGAGTTTTATTATTAAGAAGATTTTTTAATACAACTAGGGTGCCAAATCTGGCTCACCCAAAAGAGAATAAACCCAACAGGAGTACCTCTATTCGGAGATAGATATTTTGGCGAATCCAACAACTGGATGAACAAACCCCACAGGTGACTGTGTTTTCCCCAGCGTTGTGCAACAATGGCTGCTCCCTGCTCTGCGCTGGAACTGCGTCACCTCCCCTAGGAGTTGCATCACCCTCCTAGTAAGCCTTCCTCGCTCAAAAATCGATATGTTGAACTGCTGCTTGATCTGCCTCACTGAATCCCCAACACTGCCTCTAAGTGACTGCGTCAGCTCCTCTAGCCTCTGCGTCACCCTTCTGGAGTTGCGATGTCTCTCCCTGGTGCTATGTTGCCTCTTTTCTATGTATTCTCGGCCTTGGACTGAAGTCCCTCTGCCAAACTGTCCCTCTCTGCACTAGAAGCTTACTCCGAAATTCTTAGCAAACCACGCCCCAAAATTTCGAATTAGCTCTAGTGTTGCTCTCTCTGTGTGTGTTCTCCAACTAACCCCAAGCCTCCTTTTATACTTTTCCTATTGCGAAATCAACGATGGTGATCTAAGCTCTAATCAACTGCTAAGATTAAATTATACTTGATCCTCGTCTCTTAGAAGCTTTTCACCCATATTTTCATTAATACCCATTAATATTTTAATTTTCCTAAGTTTAGACTTAGGAACCCTATTAAAAATATTAATTATTTTAATAAAATAAATTCGGGTGGAATTTCTCCAAACGATTTCTGAGTCTTTGAGAACTCATGTGTTCTAGCCTCTCCACAAAACTTCGGAGCTAGAGCACATCCAATGCTACCCAAAAATTCAACACTCCCTATTAGCGAGGAATGTGCTCTAGCAATACTTCCCAGTAGAAGTATTGCGTTGATCCACGACATCGGTCCTCTGCGCTGTTGATGCTCAACCTGCTACCCCTCATCCACTGTGCCGCTGCAATCTATATTGTTGCCCATGACACTGCCACTGTCACTGCTGCATCTATACTCATGCTGCCCATAGCACTACCACTGCTAACTGTTGCACTGTAACTCAGTTGTTGAGAAGTAAGAAACTGGAAAGCCACCCAAAAGTTCACATGTTGATCAGTCTGGATGCCCCTTGATGCTGAAGCTACCTTTGCTTCTAATTTGTGTTGTCCCTCTGATGCTACAGCACTGTTGTTGTATCTACTCGATGCCTCTCGCACTGTTGCAACACTCCACTGTGCTGCTTCAGACTTTGGCACTCTAGCTCTACCACTGTTGCTCCATCATCCCTCACACCAACTGACTCTCGTCATTTTGCTACTCTCATTAAGGGCTCCTGTAGCCATATGTGATCCAAGAGTTTGGGCACCTCAAGGATCTTGCCCTTTATGTAGTCCTCCCGACTACAGTTCAATATCACCCCACCTCTTCTCTAGAGGTGCATGAGCACTCATGGCGCAATCCTCATTGTCCTCTTTGTAAGCTTGCACTAGAGCAACCTTTGAGTCAAACTTCTCTTCTTTGCCCTTCTTCCGAGGGCATTGCATGGCGAAATGACCCATTTCTCCACATCTGAAGCATCTGACTTTGGATATGTCATTTTTCTTTCTCTTCTGCTGCCCTTGCTATCCTTCTGATGCAAGAGATGCATCTTCCTCATCCTCCTTCTTGACTCTGATCCCTTTGTTGTTGCTTCCCGCCTTGGTCAACACTCTGATCTCTTCCTGTCGAAGCGCTGCCTACATCTCCTCCCAACTGGGAAGAGAAGCCCTACCCAAGATGCTTTGGACAAAGGTTTCCCAGTCTTCAGTCACTGCATTTAGGGCAATCCTAACCATAAATTCAGCACCTAGTGTAGACCCTACAGAAGTTAGCTGGTCACGGATCCTTTGAAACCTGAGAAGGAAGGGACCAATTTCTTCTCCCTTCTGCATTTGAAACTATCTCAGCTGACTCTCAAGCAACATCTTCCACTGAACAGAAATTCCCTCGTACAATGTGGTCATGGCCTCCCACATTTCCCTCCTTGTGTCTTTCTTAACAATATGTGGGATCACATGATCCTTGACCTCGTCCAAGATCATGCGCTTTTCTTTTGTCTGAGCCTCCTCGTACTTTTTGAGAGGATCAACATCAACTGGAACAATAACCGTCTTCAAGGCATAATCCTTGATGCGATTTTTATCCAAAACCGCCAGGATCCTATCCTTCTAGATGACGAAGTTGGATGCTCCATCCAACCTGTCTTGATCCCTCAGTCCGTTAACAACCATCTTTGCTCAAATGAATGTCAAACTAGTTCTCTCCTCCCTCTTTCACTGCTGCCTTAGCAAAACTCGGATCTAGATTTTTTGGCATTGGAAATCCTCTAAGAAACAAGCTCCCTTTGAATTTCGATTTCCTTCATGGAAATCCTTCTGCCAACCACTGTTTGAACCACCACCCTTTATCTTTCTTTTTTGCTGCTCAACATTGGATCTAGATTTCTTGGAAAGAAATCTTTTGAGGAAATGATTCCCTCTACTTCGCTTCTGCCCTACAAGTATTGTTTTGCACCAAACAGAATCAACACCCCACCAACAACTCAAGATGAAATCTGCGCTGCTCCTCTAGCCAGGACAACCGGAAAAAACGAGACTCAACGGTCTTTGTGCTGCCCTCTACAACAACGTCACCCAATCAGGCTGACGCAGGCTCTGCGTGAGCCTCCCTTTGTGATTGCGTCACCCCTCCTTTGCTCTCTTGGCCAAAAACTATGTCGCTTCTCGAGACAACTGTCTTCACACACAAATTTTCCTCTGTCCTTTCGTTGATGGCTTCAATCCTCCTTGATCTGTAATCGCTCTAATACCATGTGAAAATTTCTAAATCTAACAAACCAAAAATCCTACTGTATTAAATTGATTTGCATTACCTACTTGTGTTCTTCATTTAACAAGTTATTTTCATAAAATTTCAGAAACTATTAATGCAAATACACTGCAGCTTACACCACCATACAGATCAAGAACTGAAAAATAAATGAGACAATCACACAAAGGACACTTATTTTTGGACTAAATGTCCCCGGAAAAACCCAGTGTGGGAAAATCGGTGTAGCAGATATGAGGGTTTTATTATTAAGCAGATTTCTGAATACAACTAGGGTGCCAAATTCAGCTCACCCAACAGAGAATAAACCCAGCAGAAGTACCTCTATTCGGAGACATATTTTGGCGAATCGAGCAACTCGATGAACAAACCCCATAGATGACTACGTTGTCCCCAGTGCTGTGCAGCAAAGGCTGCTCCCAGCTCTGCGCTGGAACTACATCACATCCTCTAGGAGCTACATCACCCTCCCACTGAGCCTTCCTGGCTCAGAAATCGATATGTTGAACCGTTTCTCGATCTGCCTCACAGACTCCCCAGCACTGCCTCTAAATGACTGTGTCATCTCCTCTAGCCTCTGCATCACCCTTCTAGAGCTGTGTTGTCTCTCCCTAGTGTTGTGCTAGCTCTCTGCTATGTATTTTCGGCCATGGACTGAAGTCCCTCTGCAGACCTGCCCCTCTTTGCATAAGAAGCTTAATCCAAAAATCTCAGCAAACCATGCCCCAGAATTTCGTATTAGCTCCAGTGCTGCTCTCTCTGTGTATGTTCTCCAACTGACCCCAAGCCTCCTTTTATACTTTTCCTGTTGAGAAACCAACGGTTGTGATCTAATCTCTAATCAACAGCGAAGATTAAATTAGACTTGATTCTCGTCTCTTAGAAGCTTTTCACCCATATTTTCATTAATACCCATTAATATTTTAATTTTCCTAAGTTTAGACTTAGGAACCCCATTAAAAATATTAATTATTTTAATAAAATACAATCCCGGTGGAATTTCTCCAAACGATTTCCGATTCTTGGATATCTCAGGTGTTTTAACCCTTCCACAAAATTTTGGAGCTAGAGCACATCTGATGCTACCCAAAAAAACAACACCAATGGTCTTTTGAGAGTGGCAGAATTATGCTTTTTTCTTTTTCTTTTCGCTGCATCAACCTCCAAGGCATCATTCCAAGCATAACCCAAGGTGTGGACAAGGGGATGGGAAAGCTAACCTTGTGGACTCAATGGATACATGTGGACTCGGATGGGAAATATGGTGAATGGAGTTATAATGAGCAGAGGGGAGTGATGTATATGGTGTCAGGAAGCGGGACCACACAACCAAAATTGAGGTTTCCCATGTAGTGCCACCCCTAAAGCTAGTGTCCAATAAAGGAGATCCCATGAGACTAGGATACAAGGTTAACCATCAAATTGTACAGAGGAGACAAGAGTACATACCAAGCCCACTCTTTCCGCCGACTCCCCCCACTAATCCATGCCCAAAAGTGTCCACGATAAGTAAACAAATATATCCAACTACACAAGGAAAAGCCATATCTTTGGGGTTGGAAGGCCCACCTTCAAACATACAATCATGACAAATGGGTGAGGGGCGGAGATAATGGCACATCGAGCTATCTAGTGGCTGCAAGGGGCTGTTGGCCATCAACTAAGAACTATCTAGGAGAAAAAATTTCTCCTATGGATACTACCCACAGGTGGTGGGTAAAACACACTTCTTTTACAAGAGAGACATGAGTGTGTGTGACAAATTATCCTCCTAAATTTGACTTCCCTATATTTATATGAGGGCAACCAACTGGACGACCATCATTTATAATAATTATACTAATCTAGCTTACCTACTTAATGAACTTATGTTCATCACAAGAGCATGCATAGTGCAGTCTCAACACACGTAGTAATTTGAACATAAGGTAAGAATCCCCCGATTTCCAGCAAAAAAAAGACCCCACGGGCTATGAAAAGATGTTAGCAAATCAGAAGAGTTACAACTCGGATTCATAAGGTATGGTGTAGGTCTCATAAAATTATTTTTTCATTTCATATCTTCGTTGGCATGCATTTATTAATATACTATGCCTTTATTTGTATCCACATCTGAAGTCATTCCAAGGTTTAGTAAAGAAAATATCCAATTGACTAGGAAAAACAGCCTATTTATCTTTGAAAATGACTGAGATAGCTGAATGTAGACTATCTGCAAATCTTACTAAGATGCTTTCAAAGGTGTGTGTCTTTACTCATATGGGTGGTTCGCTTTAACATGTGTCGAGAGAGCATTGAACAAAGATTCTCGTGTTTTGATCAGAAGAAGAACTTCCGTGTCAGACACAACCTGTCAAAACTCAACACATTGACATATCAGATTAATCTCTATGCACACTGACAAAAACAATTTTCTTGAACAATGCTGCCAACTAGAATCTAAAAATTAATCCTAGTTCTTGCAAAAGACTAAACAGCTTGATTTACAATTTCATACCATTGACAAGAAATAATCAAATCAACCCTTTTGCCAACAAATCAGTATGTTGTATTAGCTTCATCTAATTATAAAATTTCACACTGAAATTTAGGAATGTGATCCAACTTCTAATGATGCAAAAAAAAAAAATCCATACTTTAGGTTTCTTGTCTGAACGTTCTTTTGTGGGACAATGCCCTAACTATTTGACATATTTCATTTCTTTTAGGACTATCACATCCAAGAAACTTTAAAAAGTGATAACTGCAGCAGAAAAAAACATTTAAACAATTAAGAGAAAATATTCAACAAAGAAAAATACAAGCAGGGCACAAACCCTTGATTTCAAAGATATTTTATAGAAATACATCAAGTCCCATCAATGTTCAATGAAGTATTTGCAGGAAAATTAATCTTCTCAATGCATGCATTCATGGAAAGGTACAATAAAGCATGACAGAAACTACTTTGCAAACCTAAACATGAACTTAAAGATAAACTCAACCAACAAGATAACAAATGTGGATGGACCAGACTCAAAAACACAAAGCAACAAAGCATGCTACATACAGATAACAAAGAGTTTAGGACACACCCTTAAGATTAGCCCATGGTTCAAAGTTCAAACTTCAGATTTCAGCCAGATCTGAGACCATTATTTTTGGGTCAAGTTTTGGGAAGTCTGTTTTCAGCAGGCGGCTGTTATTTCAGACGGGTGATTATATTTTTAAGTACCCAGTATGGCATAGAGTATCAGTGCAAAATACTAAGCCATTCTGAGCACTTTCATATTTCAAAGGCCAGTTACATTTTGACACTTGTCAGAGTGACATTTGAACTCCAACTCATGTTATTTTGGTTAAGAGATGAAGCAATACACTAGATAAGGATTCCAATGACTCGTTGAGGGTTCTGCCTACTATTTTTCGCTAGATACAGGAGTGCCCACTTTCTTCGATTGACATTGTTCATTTTGAGCCAATTCTAATTACTATTCTTGGTTCCTATTACCCACCTGTGTAGATAACCCCCAAGAGAAAACATTTCTCCCATTGTTCAGTTTGCCAGCCAGCAGCCCTATATTGATACACATATAGCTAGCATCAAATGCCTCTCATTCATGCTCCGGATGTGAAAATTCCAAACTGGAATCCTATTGCAGCAACATGAAATTATTCTCCTAATTGTTAATTTAATTTAACAATTTATTTGTTGTTTGCTATGGAAAATACTAGTAACTGAATAAATCAAACTGCAATCTACACAAATAAAATTGCAGAAGAATAAACGCTAGAAGAAATGCTAGCACACACACATAAAAATAACACAATTATTTTAGGATAAAAGTCCCCGGAAAAACCCAACTTGGGAAAACCGGTGCAGCAGTTGAGGGTTTTTATTATTAAGCAGCAGTGAAATAATCTGAGTACAATCTGGATGTCGAATACTGGCAATCCTGCAAAGAAAACACTGGCAAATATCTAGTGAGGAATTTTCCTAACCCCACGGCAAATTCGGGCTCTGATAGCAGCTCCAAGTGAGCCGTCCAAACTGCCTCTGCACAGGCTCTGCATCACCCTAGCACAGTCCCTTCTGAGCTCAGTCTAAATCAGCCTCTCCTCAAGCCATCTAGTCCACTATTGTCTGGGAAAATGTCTCTCCTGGCCTCCAGAACCTCTCTCCAGCTTCTGGCACTGAAACTCGTCTTTCCCCAGCAAAATCAAAACTGCCTCTAAAGGCTACTGTGCTGCCCCAACGTCAGCCTCTTTGTGGATCTTCTGCCTCCACAAATGTAATTGCCGGATCTGGAAATCTTCCTCCGGCATCACTGTCTCTGCCCCTCTCTCACTACTTCGATCTCTAGCTCTCGCTCTCTCTCTAGCAACTGACTTCTGCTACTCTAGAAATCGATCTGCTTAGAAATCAAGCCTCTCAAGTGTCTTCTCCATCACCACATCAACCTCCTTTTATAATCCTCTGTTGGAGCACCAACGGCCAAGATTTAAAACATAATCGATGGCTAGGATCATCTCTAGATCAATCCGTGTGAGTTTCTAGATGATTTACGCCTTGACTTAATTAATACTGATTCATTAACCATATTCCCTAAGTTTAGACTTATAAAATATTTAAAAATTGGTTAAAAATCTAATTAAGTCATTTCTAGGCAGAATTTCCAGAAACAATTTTTGGGTTTTGGAGATCTCATGTATTCTAGCCTCTCCACCAAATTCTGAGGCTAGAATACATCCGATGCTACAAAAACTAACACCGGTATTTACATCTAGCCTGCTCATCTGATAAAAGTTGCTCAACATATGTGAGGTATATTAACCGTTTTTGTATTCAAGTGTTTTCAATTAATGTTTAAGGACATTCTAGTATGGATCATAAGTTGAACTGGATAATAGACCACTTTTAGTTGTACTCTTGTTTCCATGCTTCACGTTGGTAGTTATCAAGTGACCCGAGTCTAGTGTGACCTTCTTTGAGGCATTTCTCTCACTGTCTAGGAGGGACACGAAATTTCTAATTGATGTTGTGTGTCTATGGTAATCCATACTTACCATCTCCCATCTCTCCCTTGTATCCACATCCCATCTTCAATTGATTGCTACCTGTCACTAGTATTGGTTCCCCACCTTCCATTGTTGAGAAATCAATGTACTTGTAGATTAGGGTTGATTCTTCTTACTTGATAATTACTTGTGAGTATTTGTTGGCTTTAATTACTTAATTACGTCTTCTTCATCAAGCAATTACTAAAACATAAAATGCATGAAGATCACAAGAACACAAGATATAGGCTCCAACCCAGGGCAAAACCCCACAAGGGGCTAAACCATAGTTGTAGGAATCCCCCCCAAGGATCTGGACGCAGAACTGCATCCTGTACGGATTTGGACGCAGAACTGCATCCCGAACTGCATCCTGAAATGAAAGATTACCCAAAAAAAGATATCTGCATAAAATAAAATTAAAACCCTAGATCAGAAAAACTTTGAAACCCTAGAACAGTTAAATAATTTACAAAATTGTTTGGCCCCTTAGCAGCCAGATTAGGCAGTAAGCACATAAATATTTTAAAGAAATAAAGATTTTCAGATTTCCATTGTGAAGAACTTCAGAAAAATCTGTCATGCAAATTAGAAAGATAAACCGAATGATAGACCCAGGATCAAATCCAACTGGGCTCAGCAAAAAAAATGCTTGCGGGAGTTGGCTGGTTCAGCCGAGAACTTCCCCGAACGCCCACAAAATTCCTTCAGAAAATGTTTTCTGCACAGCTCAAAACAACCATCAGTAAAGAGGGCAAAAATGCTGCTAGATCTCAGGAAGTAGTGGAGATACCTGCCATTACTTCAAAAACCCTAACAGCACCCAAACCCTAGCAAGTGAACAACATACCTGTGCTCACAATACTCTATAAAAAGCTATTATTAACGGCTGAAAATAACATATGCAGAAAATTAAACAATCTCACAGCATTTCAAGAGAGTAACACCAGCAAGATATGGAC
>APFE030214487.1:216789-238887 GCA_000404065.3 Pinus taeda
GGACTCAGGAGGGGATTTAAAACATTTTCGACCCTCAGGACACATTACATCATGACTTTTACAATTTACATCTTAAGGGAGAAAAACCCCTTTAACATAGACCCTCACAAATCACCCAGTTCTGCGACACAACTATAATCTAGCAGAGCAACACACTAGGATTCTCCTAAAATTCCAATGACAAAATCTATCCCGGCTTTGGGGTCAGGTTTGAAGGAAAACTCTGCCGATCCGTGGATCGGTGAGACAAAAAACCTTCCGGGACATAGATTATCATAAGAATTTTTTAAGTTACAACTTTGATTGAATTTTTTAAGTTACAACTTTGATTTAATTTTTTGATTTGAAGAAATTAAAGTTAAAATTAGTGAGTGGGTAGGGGACCCACCTCACCTCAGCCCACCAACAAAAAAAAAAGAGCACATGCCAATTGAAGTCCGTACGCAGTCCGTACGCATGGTCCTCAGCATATTACGCTGGCCAAGTCAACAGGGGTATAACGTGGGGCAGTATTTAACTCAGGTCAGCAATTAAAACAGGTGTATACGCTGGCAGTCAAAGGTATTAATGCAGGTATATTCAGCTATTAACGTGGGCCCAGTATTACACGTTGGCAGCGCAGCAGCAAAATTCGTTGGCAGTCAAACAGTCAACGTACTCAGCCCACTCAGCATTAACGTGCCCACTCAGCAGATGTATGCAGGTATTACGTGGTTTGCACAGCTATTAACGTGGGTCAACAGCAGTTTAACGTGGCAATTAACAGCCACTCTAAACAGCAGTCCATATCAGCATTTAACGCAGATTATAACAGTCATGTGGGCAGCAAGTTTACGTGAGTTATCTCCAGCAAACAGCAAGTTACACTCAGCAGTTATCTTTAGCAATTAAATAGTCATAGCAGCCACTTGGAAATTCGATGAAGCATTGGGATTGTCACCTGATTGCCACTTGTCATGGTCTTTTTGCTTTGGGATCTTCTCCCATTTTCCTATTTATATGAGCCTTGGGCTCTTATTGTATCAAGGATAGAACGAGCTATTGGGCTGGCGGAGACTTTGCCGGATTTTGTACTCAGCTTTCACATAAATAAATAAAAGTCTTTGGGGTTACTGGCTTCTCTTGTGGTGCATGCTTTGGTACATGAGGTATACCTGTGTCGTTTGATATTCATTTGATTTTCATTTGCTATCTAGTTGTTTTTCTTTGTGCATTTGCCTGAAGGCACTATTGTCTAGGGAGGAGAGATTTGCAGCTATCTCAAATCTCCTCTGGGCTTGGTATATTTTGTTCACTTGTTGCAGCTTGTCCATTCTCGGTTGAATGACAAGCTCAACTTGGTCTCTATATGCCAAGTCTCCTTTTGCACTAACAATTTGTTTGCAAATGTTTTCTGTGTTTTCAAGAGATAGGTTGCCAGCTTTATTGGAGGGCGAGGACTTCTTCGGCGGGAATAGTCACCTCCAAGGATATCAAGGGTCCCACAAGTTGTTCAAGCCAGCAATCTCATTAGACACCAAAAAGATTTATTTAAGAGGGGGTTTCCTGAGCCCTTTGCTTAGTTTCTATTTTGAAAAATTATCACAAATTTTCTCCTTTCATTTAAAAGCATTTGTCTTCATCATGAAAAATATAAAATAAAAAAATTTAAATAAAAAATTTTCCTTCAGGGTTTTAAGATTAAATTTTAAAATTTTGTTTTAAGTTTAATCTTTGTCTGAAGGGGTATAAAAGTTTTTGTTGGGAAAATTATTTTTGTTGCCAGATTTCAGTTGTTTTCATGCTATATCTTTCACGCTGAGATCTGAAGTTTCAAGTCGAGATACGAATATGATATCTAGTTAATGGTTTATAACTCGTGGTGGTTTGATGCATTCATCTTTTTTTTTAAATCTTCAGTTGCTGGATATCATTTGGGTCATTCTAAGAGCACTGTGATCTAGCTGATGACAAATGATTGTTGTTCACGTTTCACGTTTCTATATCATTTAAAAAGTAATCATCTTAATAATGATCTCTCAAGGCACTGGTCTGCTAACTAATCAAATCATTTTAGTGCTTATCTTAATCGTGTCTCGTGTCTCCCAACCAACTGGTCGACAGTTGGTTTTCATCATCTCTCAGGGTCTACCCCGCTTATCCGCGGGAGACAGGCTTAAACGGAGGGATCGGGGATCAGAGTGACAGCCCCCGGTCCGAGCGTTGTCGTGCCAATTTGCGCGACTACACATCCTTTTACTTAAATTTTTAACATTACCATGAAACGACTCGAGGATGTTTGAGAATGGTTCCAACCTCATTAAACTTCATATGGAGAAAATAGAATTTCATATCCCATTCAAAATTCGGCAGACTTAACAGTTTTTAGGATCAATGGGATTGTGGCATTTCATTGGATTATATAATGTATGAGGGCATGTGATTGGCATTTAATCAAGAGCACCAAGCCTTATATGTACCCCAGTGTTGGTGTTGTTGGTTGTTGAACTCCTTTATCATGACCTTAGCAATTATGTACCCCTTCGCTCAAGTCAAAATCATTGATCAGGCATGTTAAGCTTTCTCTACCATATTATAAGCCTTGGATTAGGCTGTTTGATCAAAATTAATCAATGTTGACTAATATCCCTATAGAATTCAAGTAGAGGCAAAGGCTAGACAAGAGAAGAGGAATCTAGATTCTAGATGGTCGATGTTGGAATAATTAATCATTGATGTACAATGGATGCCATATGTATCTTGTTTTATGTAAAAATATGAATGTTTTCATGTCTTCTACAACTAATTTGGTATTTTGGATGTTTTTTAATATAAATGCAAAAAAATATAAAATATATATATATATATATTATATATATATATTAATAGATGCTTCGCTTTAGCCCCAAGGGTTAGCTCAACTGGTCGAGTCCTCGTTGTTAAGTACCTCGTCGATCAAGAGGTCACAGGGTCAATTCTCCTCGACGCCCTTGGGGTTAGGCCCTGCTAGTCTGGCCAACGGGCTTTAAAAGATTCCCTTCAAGGTTGATCTGCCTAGATTTTTCCAAGGGAAAAAAAAGTAGACGCTTCGCTTCCTAGATTTTTGGGAAATGACACCTCTGCATTCCCACTTCCAAAAAACCCCCGCTTCATCCCCGCTTTGTGCAACATTGGGCTAAACCCAAATAACTTATCTTCTTATAGAATTAGATCAAAGTGAGACACCAAGAACCAAAGACCAAGACCAAGACCTCCACAAGCACCAATTTAGCCCTCCTTCAAAACCTTCCTCGAACAATTCAAAGTCCACAAAGTCAACGCTAGTCAAACTTCATCAAATCTAGTCAAACTCGGAATTTCGACTCTGTTGCACCCATTTTTTCACAATTCCATGGAAGCAGTTGTGCTAATTTTTTCAAAGATCAAAATCGTTAGCTAGCAACTTATTATGTCATTGTAAGCCCAATTTCTGCAAATTGTAATGTAAATGGTGCTAGTATGGTCGTTTAATTATGTAACAACCTAAGTAAGCCTATGATTTTGGCAACAAATTTCATCCTAGGAGATTTTTCATTTGACCGATCTATTTGTGTTTCTTGTTACTTTTTGTAGCATCGAATGTGTTCTAGCTACGAAATGTGGTGGAGAGGCTAGAATGCATGCGATATCTAAAACCCATAAATCGTTTTTGGAAATTCCACCTATAGATGACTTAATTAGATTAATAACTTATTTTTTAATGTTTCCTAAGTCTAAAGTTAGGAAAACGTATTAATTAATCAAAATTAATTAAGTCAGGGTGAGAATAGTCTAGAAACTCACACGGATCGACTTCAAGATGCTCCAAGTCCTTGATTAAGATTTAATCTTGGACGTTGGAGTCTCGACAGAGGATTATAACAAGAAGTCAATGGCAACTTGGAAAATACACTTCAACAATTTGACTTCCTTGGCAAATCGATCTCCAGAGAGCAACAATAGTTGTCGGAAAGCCGGAGATCGAAGCAGGGACAGTGAGGCTAGAGGAAGGTTTCTAGATCCAGCGAGTACTTTTGCAGAGAGGACGAGATTTCTCCAGGAGGTTGCGTAGAGCCTCAAGAAGGCAACTCAATTTGCTAAAGAGGGCAGACGTTTTTAGTTCCAGTGTTGATTTGGGGTAGCATCAGATGTGCTCTAGCCATGAAATTTGGTGGAGAGGCTAAAGCACATGAGATCTCCAAGACTGAGAAATGGTTTGGGCAAATTGTACCCAGTTTGAGAGATAGTAAAATAATTAATATTTTTAATGGAGTTCCTAAGTCTAAACTTAGAAAAAATAAAATATTAATGGGTATTAATATAAAACTAGGTTGGAAGGTTCCAAAAGTCATGGATCAAGCCAAATCTAATCTTAGCCATTGATTAGAGATGTAATCTTGGTCGTTGAAGGACCAACAGGAAAAGTATAAGAGGAGGCTTGAGGGTCAATTGGAGAATACACCAGAGTGATCAGTAATTCGATATATTAGAGCGGGGTTGCTAAATAAAGTCAAATCAGTGATCACCAGCGAGGGGCAGTGAATACTAGACAGAGAGGCAAAAATAGTGCTAAGTGACAAGCGCAGAGGTAAAGAGGCAGACGCAGAAGCCAGAGCAGGCCACGCAGACCCCAACAGAGACAACATAGAGGCCAGAGGGCCTACATCATCCACGCAGAAGGCAACAAGAGTAACGCAAAGGGTCCCAGAGGCTACGTAGTGCCTCAGAAGGCTGATGCAGAGGGTTCTGAGGCTAACGCAGAGGCCAGGAGGGCTGACACAGTACTTTAGTGTTGCTGGAGAGGGTTTCGTGGGGCAGGTTTTCAGAATACATGCTTCCGAATAGAGAGGTATTACTGCCGGATTATTTTCTCTGTCAGGTGAGCTAGTTTGGCACCTAGTTGTACTCAAAGATAGACTGCATAATAAAATAACCCTCATAATTGCTACATCGGTTTTCCTGCATTGGGTTTTTCCGGGGACGAGTTGTCCAAAAATAACGGTGTC
Organism: Pinus taeda; assembly: GCA_000404065.3. Classification (NCBI taxonomy): domain Eukaryota; kingdom Viridiplantae; phylum Streptophyta; class Pinopsida; order Pinales; family Pinaceae; genus Pinus; species Pinus taeda. The sequence continues at coordinate 221,793 of APFE030214487.1, forward strand.
ACTTGTGTGTTTGCTTTGTTTCAGTTGTTGATCTGTAGATGGTTGAGACTGTATTGTGTTTATTTTGTTATTTATATGTTTTAAATAACTTGTTTGTAATTAACAAGTAGAAGAAATAAACCAGAAGAATACAGATTAAATTTTTAAAAGACAGACTTAGAAATTTCAACATGATATCAGAGCGTGGTTGCAGATCACAGGAGAGCTGAAGGCATCAGTTGAAGCAGAGCATTTGCAACAGAGACAACTATCCCGAGTGACAGAAGTTGTTCCTTGCAGAAAGCGACAGAAGAATGGTTGACACAGAGGGACTGCGTCATCAGTCTGGGCTAGAGAGAGGCTAGTGCAGAGGCTGAGGACGGCAAAAAATGCTCATGTCGAGACCAAGAGGGTTGACGCAGTTGGCTGGGGAAGCATTTCAGCCAGTGTCGGGATTGCGCAGAGCCTAGAGGCTCCGTCCTTCGGTTGTTGTGGTTTAGGAAGCTGTGGGCAGTTTGCGAGGAGTGAAGCTGGTGGGTGTTGTGGGCAGAACAATAACTAACAGGGCAAAACAAAGGTCTAGGGAGTCGCTACCGAGGCAGATTTCTAGCTAAGGAATCTGGATCAGTGTTGCAGGTGCACAGAAGATCGGAGAGGTGTGACTTGACGACTGGCATGAGGATTTCCAGAAGGGAAATTGAGAATCAGAGGGAGTCTAACAGAGAACTTCTAGGCGAGAAGTAGAGAGACTCGGAGGAATCGTCAATAAGAACAAAGAGATGGCCATGAATGGGCCGAGGAATCAGGACAGGCTGGATGGGGCATCCAACTTTGTGGTTTGGAAGGCTAAGATCCTGTCCATTCTAGATAGACATCGCATCAAGGCCTTCGCCTTGAGAACAGTGGTGATCCCAGTTGACCCGGCTAATAATGAGAAGTACGAGGAGGCAATGGCCAAAGCGAAATGTATCATCCTTGATGGGGTCAAGGATCATGTGGTCCAACTTATTGGCGAGAAGGAGACGACAAAGGAAATGTGGGACACCTTGAAGACGTTGTACCAACATACTTCCGTGCAGAGGAAGATATTACTTGAGAATCAGCTGCGGTCATACCAGATGCAAAAGGGGGAGCAGATAGATCACTTCCTCGGTCGGTTGAAGGAGATCCGGGACCAACTAACTTCCATAGGGGCCACGCTAGATCATGAGATGTTGGTGAGGACCGCTCTAAGTGCAGTCTCCGAGGAGTGGGAAACATTTGTCCAGAGCATTCTATGCAGGGCGAATCTTCCAAATTGGGAAGAATTGTGGGCGGCTCTTCGTTAAGAAGAGATTAGACGGCTGAACAAGATGGGAAGTAGCAACACAGGTGTCCAGATCAAGAAGGAAGAGGAAGAGGATGCAACTTTGGCATCTCTAGGAAAGAAGGAGAAGAGGAAGAAAAAGGACCTCTCCAAGGTCAAGTGTTTCAACTGTGGGGACCTAGGCCATTATGCGAACCAGTCTCTGAGGAAGAAGACTAAGGGAGAGGCGTCTGACTCCAAAGCAACGCCAATGAAGGCAGAAAAGGATGTAGACGAGGATGACGATTGCTCCATGAGTGCTCATGTACCTCTAGAGAAGAGGAGGGGAGACATCGAGCTGTAGTCAGGAAGACTATAGACGATGCAGGGCAGGATCCTTGAGGTACCCAACCTCTTGGATTATACCTTGCTACGGGAGCCTTGAAAAGCGAGTAGCAGGACTAATGGATGTCGGTAGAGACAAATGTGGATGGAACGACAGAGAATGCTATAGTGCAGGAGTGCTAAATCAAAAATAAAAATTCGAAAATTGAAAAACAACAACCCAAAACAAAAAATTCGAAATTTTTAAACTAAAACAAATTTAAACAAACCAAAAAATTCAAACCTAAATCTAACTCATGACAATACAAATGAAAATTTTAAAAAAAAGTCTGAGAGCTAACCCTAACTAAAACACAATAGAATAAATAAAAAAGAAAAGGTAAAGTCGAATGTCTATTTGTTGTGCGTGCGGGTCTTGTAATGGCAGCAACAGAAGAGGGAGGTCTTCAAGCTCAAGCGAGGGGAGAGCTCGGACCAATGTTGCAGGAAGCGTCCCCCTTGGTTCTAAGGCCTGAAGGGCGTCCTGTGCGGATTCGTACAGGAAGCATCCCTGGAAGCGTGCTTCCAAAATTCGGAAGCGCGCTTCTGCCTGTTTTGGACGCTTCCTGGATGCTTCCGCCTGTTTGGGATGTTTGTTTTGAGTATAAATGCAAAAAAATATAAATATATATATATAGCAGACGCTTCTGCAAACGCTTCGCTTCCTAGATTTTTGGAAAATGACGCTTCTGCGTCCCTGATTCCAAAAAACGTCCCTGCTTCGTGCAACATTGGCTGGGACAAGCAACGAGAGGACAACGAGGACAGTTTGAGGCCACACGCAAATGGCAGCAAGAGGAGGTCGAATGCAAATGGAGATGAGGGTTACAAGCCAACGAGAATGGACATTGATGGAGATAAACGTAGGAAGAGAGGAGCGGGTTTGGATTTGTTGCAAGGACGGTGGATGGTAGCAGCAAAGAAGTAATAAGCTGAAGACATCTGCGGGGATAGTAGGTCAAAGAGGGTTTGCTGCAGCAAATGGAAGGGGGAGTGGAAGAGAGATGCACAAGAGTGAATGGAGTAGCGTGCAAAGGGAGTGAGGCAGAGAGTGATGAAGAATGGATGTGGGTTCTTTCCTGTTGCAGGTTTGCGTGGAAGGAAAAGGTAGCACGTAGAGACAGGGAGGAGTTGGATGGAGCAGCGAGGGTTTGATGGCGGCAGGAGGGAGAGTTGCACACAGATGGTTGAGGATGGGAATGGAGAAGACTGCTTGCAAGGTAGCGAAGGGGTGAGTGAGGAAAACGTGGGCAGAGGGAGATGGCAACAAGGGTTTAAAAAAAAAATTGAAATGCATAGTTAACCCAAGAAAAACCAAGCAGCAAACCAATCAGCAAAAATGGTAGACCAAAAATTCTTTGAAAAAATTCTGGAAAAAATGTTGAATCCACTTGTTTCAAATTTAAACCTGAAATCCTCATGAAAATTTCCAAATCTAAGAATTTTGGAACCCCTATAAAAATTTCCAGATTTAGAACTCTTTAAACCCTTGGACTGCAAAATTAATTTGAAAAATATTCCTGCAAAATGATGTTGATAAACCCCAAAGATCCAGATCTTACCCTCCGGGGCCTAGATCTTGACTTTACACAAATTTCTTCCTCAGATCTGTAATTGCACAACAACAAGAGAACACCCAAACAATATATAGAATGATAAAACTAGAACCTAGAAAAACAATTACAAAATATACAAATTGCAGGCTCTAATCAGCTAAATCTGTCATTATACCACACAAAAAAATTAATTTTTTTAAATTTTATGCAGGTGCTAACTCGAAACCCTTCGTGCATCACCAACAAAAATTCTTATGATAAGCCTGGGAATAATTTTACTAGGCTCTTCAAAAAACACGGATCGGGAGTTGGCTGGTCCAACTGAAAACTTCCCCTAATGCCCGAGGATCTAAAAATCAAGATTTTCCTACAAAACTCAATCCAACCATTAAAATAGAGCGAGAAAATGATAATAAAATTTAGATAGATAGAGATACCTGCTATTACAATCAAAATTTAAATTATCACTTAAACTCCAGCGATGGAGTAAGATACCTATACTCAAATCACTCTTCAGAAGCTATCATCAATGGCTAAAAAGAAATTATGCATGAAAACAACACATCTTACAGTATTCCCATGAAGAGTAACACTAGCAAAACTTAAACCCAAAGTCTTTCTTTATTATTTGAAAAAAAGATTACACAAGAGCTTCTTGCTAAGCACACAACTGAAAGGTTGGATCAATTCACTGACAAATGACTTCCTATTTATAGATAAATCCTCCAATGGCTAGTTCGAGTGATGCTCGTCAAAACAATCTCGACCGTTGATGAAGATTCAAATTCATTTTAATTTCATCCGTCGAAATATTTAAATATTTGGGGAAATTCGAATTTTTCAATTAAATGCATTTTAATTAATTCAAAAATTTAATTTTTGAATTAAATTCTCCAAAATTTTGACTTTGACTTAATCCTAGGGATCAAATGCTTAAAATTTATCAAAATAATTAATTTACCTTATTCCTTAGACCTCTTAAAATTTAATTTTTAAGGACCCGATGAATTTTACCTTTGGAGAATTTAAATTTACCTAGGACCTAGAATTAATTAAATTTCTGGCTTAGGATTTTAATTAATTTTGGCCCGAAAATTTAATTAATTAACCTATGAGGGAATAAATTACTTTTCCAACCCTCAAGATACTTTACATCATGATTTTCATATTTTTTACATCTCAAGGGGGAAAACCCATTTGTAAAAGACCCTCATAGACTACCCATTTCTAGACACAAATATAATCCAGTGGACCAAGCAACTTGTATTAAAATAACCTAACCAAATAGTTAGGATTATTCCCAAATCACTTTTACATAGACTCAATCTAGAACACTAGGACTTGTCTAAGATCCCAGTGACAAAATCCATTATGGCTTTGGGGTAAGATTGAAGGAAAACTCTACCGACCATTTGAGAATGGATCAGTGAGACAAAAAACCTTCTGGAATGTAGATCATCACGAGAAAAGTAGGTTTACCTAGGCAATTACATACATGACACGAATTTGCTGAGATTATTTACATCATATAAATGCAGAATGGGTTTACATTATGATAGTTGTATGGCACGAACACATCGATTAGGCGCTATCCCTTTTGCAAAAAAAGGGGGTGTACTGCTATGGGTCGTTGACCGTAGTGGTCAACATCTCGCCTTACTCGGGGACACGTTGCTGCACCGGAGGAATGTTCGAATCCAGAATCTGCATCCATGCAACACACAATATAACATAAGTAACGTCCATCCAAAACCATCATATAACATTAAGCACAGGAAAGATGTAAGCTCTTCATTTATTAATTGGTCTAACAATATGAAAAACATAAATCTACTTACAAAATAAAATACTGAAATAAAAGGGTGTACGGTTAGGAATACAATACAAAGGATGCCCCATGGCATCAGATACATTCAATGTAGTGCATGCTGAGCATTTGCCTGCTTTCAGGGAAATTTGTTGGTTGTTTCTTAGATGTGCCATATCCAATCCAGCGCACGGTAGGACTTTTTCCTATCTGAAAATCAAGTTGCTCACAGCCACCAGATGCATCAAACTAATTTCTCATTCTCTTCCTCTTGTGCTTTTTCTTTGTGGCAGGTTGTGATATTGATGATGATGTGGTCGACGCACAACTTCCTTCTTGATCCGAAAAACGCTCATATGGAAAACTTGGAATATTCAAAACTTTTGTGATTTTCACTTCTTTATGAACTTGATCTATTATGACTAGTGGATTAGCCATGTGAGAATCAACCTGATTCTTATCAATTTCCATTTTATCCGGGTCACCTTCAATTAGCCACTTTTCAATGGAACAAATGACCTCCTCATAATAAGATGGATCTTGCTGCAGCAGACAGGGAGGCTTATGATCTGTTGACATTTCCTTGTTTCTTTCATCCTCTAACTAATGCTGAAATTTTTGTACCAGTATTGTTATGGCATCCATCTAGTTAGAGTGTTCAACCTTCATAGCACTGACCTCCTTCGCATGGTCTTCCTCCATGGTCAATAGCTTATTCTAAAGACATATCTAACCAGCGTCCATATCTTTTATTACTTTTTCATTATCTGCTTTTATGAATATCAAGCAATTTTGCATAGAGCTCATTTCTCTATCATGATTAGCTTTCATGGTTTCCATTTCCTTAGCATGTTTTTCTCTCATGACAAGTAAATAGTTTTGCATGGAAGTCCTTTCTTTGTCATGACCTGCTTCCATGGCCTCCATCATTGTGTTATGATTTACTTGAATAGTACTCATTTCTTTCTCATGATGACTCTGCATGTCGGTCCTCATAGCCTTCATATTCTGAACACACTTTTCTACTACGGTGGCTACGTGATTAGAGTGTTTAATTTTCATGATTTCCATCTCCTCATCACGTTGAGTGTATAAAGTTCTCATATCCTTGGCGTAATCAAATATCAATTTTTCTTTACTGGGCTCCATATTTTTTACAAGTTGTGTTTGACTGAACTGCATGTCTTTAACCAACTGCTTTAGTTCTTATATAAGATGCTTATCATTTTCCCTTTCACTGTCGACACTGATTTGACAACTTGTTCCTACTTTTCCACTATCATGGATTCGTCTTGCAATGGTACAAGTGGATGGCACATTTTGATATAAAGAATTGTCTTGAAATCTTTCATTGATAGTTGGATCCTTTATAAGATCACTTTCATCCTGTTGCATAGTATTAGGGGTACAAGGCGAGCCACCTTGATCTCCATATCTATCTTTAAAAGCATTGATGATGTCTTGTAAAGAAGTGAAAGAATCTTCAGGACAATTATGAAACCAATTCAAAGCATCGCCCTCTAAAGAAAAGGCAAATAGATGCATCTTGACATCTTCATGTTTATATTGGGAAGAAAGACAATATCTAATTATTATATGAGTAACCCTGGATAGATGTTTTCTAGCAGCAGCTGAATCATCACCTGAGAACAAAGGTAATTTATGAATGGCCTCTTCCCGCATATCATGGAGAAAGTAAAATGACACGAGGCAAACAAGTCATCCATGATGACTTGCTTAAAGCGATAAGGAGGGACCAAATGGATGCTAGAGAGAGAACCCTGCTCAAGAAAATCAAGAGATCCACAAGAAGCGAGCTTCTAGCATAAATTCTTGTAAGAAATGAAAGAATGGAGTCGTCACTTGAACATGAATCTAGCTCTAGGATCCAAAAGGCAAAAACAATTGGATATAAGGGAGGGTTTCTTGTCTGAGAAATAATGAATAAGTGGAGTCGCCACCCAAACAAGAAACGAACCGAAATGTCCAAGTGTTAAAAGTGCAGATGAAAAGAATAATCAGATGACGAAAGATAAGGCGATGAAAAGATCAAATGACGCCAGGAAATGTTGTGCTGATGGGATAAGAAATGATGAAAGATTAGATGATTAGAAAAATGTCGTGAGGACCAAGGAAAAAAAACTCTATCCCCGACAACAACACCAAAAAATGTTGTCACACAAAGTGTCTATGCACCGCAATAACGCTCAGTGTCAGGATTGTCACTCTAATCCTTACTCACTTTGTTTAGACTCTCTCCTAGACAAGTCAAGGGGGGTAGTCCCTAAGGTGAATGAATGAGAAAAGCCTGAGGAACACAAGCTCTAGGAGACTTGAAGATGGAAAACCTAATGAATTTAGGACAAATCTTGGTTAACTAAGATGAATAGATTAAACACAAGACACATCCACAGGATAGAAATGATTATAGACCAGTGCCTTAGTATTCGATAAACCATAGATTAAGTAAAAAACAAGTTATCCAGAGCAATCTACAAATGTGACGAATAGTGAAAATCAGAACGATTAAATGTAAACGCCCAAAACTCTATCATGCAAGGGATTTCAGATTTAAAATGATTTTCATTAATGACCCAGATCTAAAATTTAATTAACTTTCTCCTATAGCCAATATGAATTTTAAAACATTCATCACACTCGACAATAGAGAAATATTACCACAGAATGACACCAAAGAAATTTATGTAATCAATTCAATTGTTTCATAGGAAATTAATTTAATGTGGTAAATGAAGAAATTAAATTTTTAATATGACAAAGTAAATCAAAAGGATTAATAAATTGAAATTTTAATGGGCCATAGGTCATATTAAAATTTTTAACGTGAAAGTGCAAATCCTCTTCTAATTTAATTCCTTAGTCACCAGAACCTAAAAAAAATTAGATTTTTTTAATGTTTTAGATTTTTTGAATGTAATAAAAATAAAAATCAAAATCACAAGTTAGATAAAAAATTGAAAAATGTAAGACAAAAATAAAATCAAATCAAAAATAAAAATTGAAAAACAACAACCCAAAACAAAAAATTCGAAATTTTTAAACTAAAACAAACTTAAACAAACCAAAATATTCAAACCTAAATCTAACTCATGACAATACAAATGAAAATTAAAAAAAAAAAAAATCTGAGAGCTAACCCTAACTAAAACACAATCGAATAAATAAAAAAGAAAAGGTAAAGTCGAATGCCTATTTACCGTGCGTGCAAGTCTTGGAATGGCAACAACAGGAGAGGGAGGTCTTCAAGCTTGAGTGAGGGGAGAGCTGGGATAGGCATCGAGAGGACATCAAGGGTAGTTTGAGGCCACACGCAGATGGCAGCGAGAGGAGGTCGAATGCAAATGGAGATGAGGGTTACAAGCCAACGAGAAGGGGCAGCAATGGAGATAAACATACGAAGAGAGGAGTGGGTTTGGATTTGTTGCAGGGACAGTGGATGGCAACAAAAAAGAAGTAGTACGCTGAAGAAATTTGCGGGGATAGCAGGTCGAAGAGGGTTTGCTGTAGCAAGTGGAAGAGGGAGCGGAAGAGAGTTGCGCAAGGGTGAATGGAGCAGCGTGCAAAGGGAGTGAGGCAGAGAGTGATGAAGAATGGATGTGGGTTCTTTCCTATTGTAGGTTTGCATGGAAGGAAAATGCAACACTTAAAGATAGGGAGGAGCTAGATGGAGCAACGAGGGTTTGATGGTGACAAGAGGGAGAGTTGCACGCAGATGGCTGCAGATGGGAATGGAGAAGACTGCTTGCAAGGCAGTGAAGGGACGAGTGAGGAAAATGCAAGCAGAGGGAGATGGCAGTGAGGGTTTAAAAAAAATCCAAATGCACAATGAACCCAAAAAACAAATACCAGGCAACAAACCAATCAGCAAAAATGGTATCCCAGAAACTCTTTGAAAAATTTCCGGAAAAAATGTTGAATCCACTTGCTTCAGATTTAACCCTGAAACCCTCATGAAAGTTTCCAAATCAAAAAATTTTGGAACCCCTATAAAAAATTCCAGATTTAGAACTCTTTAAACCCTTGGACTGCAAAATTAATTTGAAAGATATTCCTGCAAAATGATGTTGATAAACCCCAAAGATCCAAATCTTACCCTCCAGGGCCTAGATTTGAGCTTTACACAAATTTCTTCCTCAGAACTGTAGCTGCGTGATAACAAGAAAACACCCAAATGATATATACAATGATAAAAACTAGAACCCAAAAAAACCCGTGTTAGAAAAATAATTACAAAATTTACAAACTACAGGGTTTAATCAGCCAGATATGTCATTATACCGCACCAAATTAAAAAAAAAAAAAAAAAAAAAAAAAAAAAAAATAAAAAAAAAAGTTATGCAGGTGCTAACTTGAAATCATTTGTGCATCACCAAAAAAAATTCTTATGATAAGCCTAGGATTAATTTTACTGTGCTCTTCAGGAAACACAAATTGGGAGTTGGTTGGTCCAACTAAAAACCTCCCCTAACGCCCGAGGATCTAAAAATCAAAATTTTCCTGCAAAACTCAATTCAACCATTAAAATAGAGCGAGAAAATGATAATAAAATTCAGATAAATAGAGATACCTACTATTACATTCAAAATTTAAATTATCACTTAAACCCCAACAACTGAGCAAGATACCTGTACTTAAATCACTCTTCAGAAGCTATCATCAATGGCAAAAAAAACAATTTATGCATGAAAACAACACATCTTACAGTGTTCCCATGAAGAGTAACACCAACAAAACTTAACCCCAAAATCTTTCTTTACTATCCGAAAAAAGGATTACACAAGAGCTTCTTGCTAAGCACACGACTCAAAGGTCAGATCAATTAACTGATGAATGACTTCTTATTTAAAGATAAATCCTCCAACAGCTAGTTCGAGTGATCATCGTCAAACAATCTCGACCATTGATGAAGATTAAAATTCCTTTTAATCTCATCTATCAAAATATTTAAATATTTGGAGAAATTCGAATTTTTCAATTAAATGCATTTTAATTAATTCAAAAATTTAATTTTTGAATTAATTTCCTCAAAATTTTGACTTTGACTTAACCCCACGAATGAAAGGCTTAAAATTGATCAAAATAATTAATTTACGTTATTCCCGGGACTTCTTAAAATTTAATTTTAAAGACCGATGAATTTTGCCTATGGAGAATTTAAATTTACCTAGGACTTAGAATTAATTAAATTTTTGGCTTTGGATTTTAATTAATTTTTTGCTAGAAAATTTAATTAATTAACCTATGAGGGGATAAATTATTTTTCCAACCCTTAAAACACTTTACGTCATGATTTTCATATATTTTACATCTCAAGGAGGAAAACCCATTTGTAAAAGACCCTCACAGACCACCCATTTCTGCGACACAAATATAATCCAGCAGACTAAGCAATTTATAATAAAATAACCTAACCAAATAGTTAGGATTATTTCCAAATCACTTTTACATAGACTCGATGTAGAACACTAGGACTCGCTTAAGATCCCAGTGACAAAATCCATTCCGGCTTTTGGGTAAGATTGAAGGAAAACTCTGTCGACCATCCGAGAATAGATCGGTGAAACAAAAAACCTCCCGGAATGTAGATCGTCACCAGAAAAGTAAGTTTACTTAGGCAATTACATACATGACAGGGATCTGCTGAGATTATTTATATCATATACATGCATAATGGGTTCACATTATAACATAATAATTAGGATGATGATGATAGTTGTACGACACAAACACATCGATCAGGCACTATCCCTTTTGCGAAAAAATGGGGTGTACTGCTATGCATTGTTGATACGTAGTGGTCAACAAGGTGAAAGAAAGCAACTTCACACACTATCAAAAGAGCCATCCTCTCATGCAGTGGAATTGGGTGACAACAAAAGCTATGATGTTAGAGGCCTTAGCTCAACATCATTGAAGCTGGATAATGGATCGAAGTTGCATCTCAACAACATTCTCTATGTTCCAGATTTGAAAAAGAATTTACTTTCTATTTCTTGTTTAGAAGATAAAGGGGAAAGCAGGGTTGCAGGGGAGCGTCCCCTCTTCGAATTCGCGATCCGGTTGGGAGCTAGTCAGGAGCGCGCTCCCGGCAAAAAAAAAATGCTCCCTGTTTTTCGGGAGCATTTAGGGGAGCGGTCGGGAGCGTGCGCTCCTTGACCGCTCCAATATGCTTCGAGAGCACTTTTTAAGAGGAGGGAGAGGTTGGGGAGCAATCACTCCCAACCGCTCCCCCTTCTTAAAAAATGCTCCCATCTGGTGCTGAAAAAAAAAGGTCACGTCACTGAGAGGGAGGGGCTACAGCTGGCGGCATAGAGGAGAGAGGAAAGGGAGGGAAAGGGGTGGGGAGAAAAGATAAATAGACCCTCTCCCCTCCCATTATTCACTTCATCCATTGAAAGCAAGAGGAGCAAGAGAGAGTTTGGAGCTTGGAGAGAGGAGCTTGGTGAAAGAGGAGCTTGGAGGAGCCTGAGGAGCTTGCAAAGGGAGATTGGAGTTTGGGATTGAAGGCCAAAGAGGTAGGATCTACACTAATCTAGCATTTTTTTTATGTTCATTGCTAAATAAATAAATAAAAATTCTCTATTTCCCATTCCCATTCCTCCATTTTTTTGCAGACTCAAAAGTTAAAACATCAAAGTTCGAACATCATGGTTATATGGCTTGGCATTTTCTTCTTCCTGGTTCCTTTTTTGGATATTATGGTGTTGGAGAGTAGAGGAAGAAGATGATGAAGAAGTGGGTCATAGTGGATTTGATGAAAATCCCAGAGAGGAGTACCTTGTTGAGGAGGAAGAGAGTGAACATGATTTTCAGCCCAAAAAACTAAACAAGACCAAACCCCATTGTAGAAATATGTTTCTAGCTTGAAGGAGGGAAAGGAGGTGGAACCACTAAATTTGAATGCCCCCATTGCAACAAAACTTACACAAGTTCATACACCCGTGCCAGAAGGCACCTCTGTGGGAAAAGGCCATGGGATGAAGATAAACCAATAGGAATCAAAACTTGTGCAAGTGTGTCAACAACAGATAGAGCCAAATACATAAGGGAAGAGGAGGAAGGCCAATACAAATCTAAAAAAAAAAAGGTTTCTTTGAACATAGCTCACAATCACATCAACATGCACAAAGAATTCCTTCAACGTCCTCCCATGGCAGTGGATATGGAGGCATAGGACCAAACATCTCTTTAAGGCATAGACCCATATCATATTTCCTTGATGAATGGTGTAGGAATGATGTGGATTCAAAAATTTACTAGTTTCTCTATGCATGTGGGATACCATTCGATGTTCTTCGCTCACCTTATTGGCATGAAATGGTTTCAGCCACAAATGATGCCCCTAAAGGATACAAGAGCCCTGGGTATGACAAGGCTAGAACCATTGGACTTGATCATGAAAAAGCAAAAATATCACATTCTTTGAGTAGAATGACAAATTCTTGGATTGAGCATGGGGAATCCATTGTATCTGATGGATGGACGAATGTAAAAGGAAAGCCATTAATAAATGTTCTTGTTGTGTCTGTTAGTGGTGCCATCTTTCTTTTAGCGTATGATTACTTAGAGAAATTCAAGACCGGCATCAACATTGCAGAACCATCACTTGAAACAATTGAACATATTGGGCCATATAGTGTCATCCAAATCATCACTGAAAATTCTGCTAATTGTAAGGCAGCATGAGCAATTATTGAGGATAAATACCCTAACATATTTTGTTCTAGGTGTTTGGTTCACACCATGAACCTTTTGATGCATGATATTATTAAGAACAAAAACCAACAATACAAATGGATTGGTAATTTGTACAAGAGAGGCAAACAAATGATAAAATTTATTACACATCATAGCAATACCCATGGGCTTTTCCGTAGTCACTCAAGATTGGAGTTGTTGAAGATTGCGAAGAATAGATTTGCTAGCTATTACCTCACATTTGGACACCTTTTGAAGGTAAGAGAGTCATTGGCTAGCATGGTATCAAGTCCGCATTGGCAGGTATTAAAGGAAAGGGCTACAAATGCAACTAACAAGCAAGGTTTTGAACATGTGGAGGAGTGTTAATTTTAGGTATGTTCTATGCTTAGAGCAATTTATTTCAATTTTCATAGTTAGCTCAATAGTTTTTCCAGATTAGCAATCACATCAGCATTAAAGTAAACTGCAGATAGAACATAAACATAAATTGCAGAAGACAAGCCAAGACGAGAGGACACGAGATGTGGCTCTAGCCAAGGACAAACCCCAATGTGGGGAAACCCTTGATCAATTCTTCTTATATGTCTTCAATAGTTCAGCAGAGAGAGAGAGATAGTACATTTACAACAGAAGTCAATGCTTAGACTTTCTAGATAAGAGAATAGATCATCTCTACATGAGATCAATTGAAGACATGTTGCTTCAACTGATTCTCCAAGGTGACTCCTTCACCTATCATTGTGCTGCATCTCGTCATCATTCTACACCTCACCATGTTGCCCCATGCTGCACTCATCATCACATTGTTGGACCTCATGCTGCCACTGTTGTCCCATGTACCATATTGTTGTCCCACTGTTAGTGATATTGCCATACTGCTGTCCCGTTTGCTTGCTCCATCAAGATTCATTGTTGTCCCAACGCTGCACCATACAACACCATATGCCTTCATCATGCTACCACCTATCACATCATTATGCTATTGTACGTATTGTGCACAGATCCGCCCCAAGCCTATCCACGTTGTCTCTTGTTTGAGGTGATAAGGCCTGTTGCCTATCATAGTATAGCTGTCATCTACAACCCACTTCAAAACCCCTTGATTGTAGTCCAAACTATCTTGATTTGGGCTTGGTCTTAACATCCCTACACATAGCTCCTTGATCCTTGAGACAACCCTGTTCAGGACCTGTTTGCGCCCTCAAACAGCGCTCAAACTAATCTGCACTTCCACAACAACTTGTCCTCTGAACTAAGCTCTCCATGCTATCCTGAAATGACGTTACCTTGCTGTCTCTTCTTGCTGTAGCTAGGGCATCCAGTCATCATCTTTGGAGTGTGCTTGGCTATGTATAGATTGCGGCTAAGTCCCCTGGTTGCTGCGTCTAAGGGCTGTCCTAAGCCCTTCCAAAAACAGTGTTAAGGTCTTACCTTGCTGCGTATAGATGATCCTCTAAACAACTCCCTTCTTGTTGCGGCTAAGTAGCCTTTGTAGATTGCCATTAGGGCATTCTTTTAGACAACAAGTTAGGGAAGCTTAGGGCTGCGTATAGGAGCAGGTTAGGGCAGCGTATAGGGCAGGTTTCATCTCTCTTGGACTGCAGCTTAAACCACCCTCTTTAGGATTGTGGCTAGGGCAGTATTGAACCTCCCATTAGGACTGAGTATAGGGCAACATTAGCCCTTCCTTGACCACTAATTAGGGCATGCTTGGACAACAACTTGAGCTCCTAGATTGGACTACGGCTAGGGCATTTTATCTCCATTAAGACAACATATAGAACCCTTCTTGAATGCATAGAGGTGTCTCCTCCTAGGACTGCGTAGAGGCTGATTTAGGGCTTCTCCATCAGGGCAACGTAATCCCTTAGGATCTCTCGTCCCACTAAAACTCAAAGACAAGTAGAGAGGAAAAGATCCCAAGTGTGTGTAAAAATGACTTTCAAGGCACCTCTATTTATACTAAAACGTTGAGTATATGTGGGGTTTATTTGGTTGCTAGCCGACCTTGACGAATTGTCCCATAACACAAATAAATTCATATCTCCATGAATACTTATCGAGATCGAATGATCTTTAGACCAATCCTGCACCTCTCGATGAGAGGGATCCAAGAAAAATATCAGCTGCCATTAATAAGATGATCCACATGGAGTTTGGCCCTAGTTTCCAATTTTAACAAGGAGACCGCTCTTGATGGTCTGTTTTGGGCACATCTGAGGCAAGTATTGAAATTCACCAAGCCCATTTATAACATGATTCGTTCTGTAGTGTTGATTTGCGATAGTATCAAATGTGCTCTAGCCATGAAAATTGGTGGAGAGGCTAAAGCACATGAGATCTCCAAGACCCAGAAATGGTTTGGGCAGATTCTAACCAGTTTGGGAGATATTAAAATAATTAATATTTTTAATGAAGTTCCTAAGTCTAAACTTAGGAAAAATAAAATATTAAAGGGTATTAATATAAAACTGTGTTAGAAAGGTCCAAAAGTCATGGATCAAGCCAAATCTAATCTTAGCCGTTGATTAGAGATTTAATCTCAGTCGTTGATGGACTAACGAAAAAAGTATAAGAGGAGGCTTGAGGGTCAGTTGGAGAACACACCAAGAGATATAAGAACTCAATTTTCTGGGGCAAGGTTTCTTGAGAAAATTGAGAGAGTGATCTGAGTTGCAGCTGAGGGGCAGTGAATACATAGCAGAGAGGCAAAGTTAGTACCAGGAGGATCAGCACAGAGCTGGAAGAGGAACGCAAAGCCAGCTAGAGGCCACGCAAAGGCAGCTAGGAGCTGCCTAGAGTCAGAGAGGGCCAGCGTGTGAGATGCAGAGGCTCCAGGGACTAACGCAGAGGCTCCAGGAGCTGACGCAGAGCCCAGAGAGGCTGACCCTGGGCTAGAGAGGCTGACATAGGGCCTAGAGGCAGTGCTGGGAGCATTTCGTGGGACAGACTAAGAGTTGGGGAGTCGGATAGGCTGACACAGTCCCTATCAGAGTGATGTAGAGCAGCAGAAGCTGCATTGTTGCTGTGGGATTGTTCAACCAATGATTTAGCCGGAATATCTGTCTCCGACTGAGAGGTACTACTATCGAGGGCATTCTCTATTGGGTGAGCCATTTCTGGCACCCGAGTTGTATTCTGAAAATTGAATAATAATAAAACCCTCTAAATAGTTGCACCGGTTTTCCCGCATTGGGTTTTTCCGGGGACATTAGTCCAAAAAAACGGGTGTCACTTGTGTCCTTGTTTACTTTCAATTGATGATTTGTATGTGTTGATACTGTACTTGTATTTTTTTCAGTATTTACATGGCAAATAACTTGTTAAGTAATTGAACAAGTAGGAAGAAATAAATCAAATAGTACAAGAAGAATTTCTAGCAAGTTAAATTTAGAAATTCCAACATACAGATATAGATAAACCAATGATTGGGGAACTGTATAAGCAGATAGATACCATGTTGGGGCCAAAAAAAAATATTGTTCAGAAAGATGATCCCAACTTGTATACACTGATTCACAATTGTGTGTGTACACAGTGGAATAAACTTAATGTTCCACTACATTCCTTGGCGTATATCCTTATGCCAAAATACTACTCTCCTTGGTTGGGCCAACCTACACTTGGGGGTGGGGTTAGGGTCAAACCCCATACAGATCCAGAGTTATCTACAGGATATATGCAAGCATTAGACAAGTTGGTACCTAATAGGGAGGAGTGTGCTAATCTGCGTCTTGAATTAGGAAGATACTTCAGTTGCACTAGTTTGTTTGGTTCTTTGCATGCAATGGAAGATAAAGACAGATTTGATGCTTTCACATGGTGGGAAGCATATGGCGTCATGGGACTATTGACACCTACATGTCAACTACCCATAGCAGTACACCCCCTTTTTTCACAGAAGGGATGGTGCTTGATCGACATGTCCGTGCCATTCGACAATCATCGTCGACCTGAGCATGTTATGTTGTAAACCCAGTCTGCATGTGTAAATTGTAAATAATCTTAGCAGATCTGAGTCATGTATGTAAATTGCCTAGGTGGACCTAATTTTCTAGTGATAATCTACGTTTCGGAAGGTTTTTTGTCTCACCGATCCATGATCAGCAGAGTTTTCCTTCAGCCTAACCCCAAAGCCGGAATGAATTTTGTCATTAGAATCTTAGGGGAATCCTAGCATGTTGATCTGCTAGATTATAGTTTGGTCGTAGAACTGGGTGGTCTATGAGGGTCTATGTCAAATGGGTTTTCCCCCTTGAGTAAAATTGTAAAAGTCATGATGTAGAGTGTCTTAAGGGTTAGAAAATTTTAATCCCCTCATAAGTCCTAAGTCCTAGGTCCTAGGTAATTTTTCCAAAGGCT
>APFE030214487.1:246953-301589 GCA_000404065.3 Pinus taeda
AAATTTTTGAGTAAATAAATGCAAAATTTTTATCTTTTAATATATTAAAATGCATTTAAAATTTTGACGGATGAGATTAAAAGAAATCTTGATCCTCATCGACAGTCAAGATCATTTTGACATAGGTCACTCGAACTAGCCGTTGGGAAATTTTCCTTTAAATAGGGTGTTAGGGGTCATTTGAGATCAGATTTGATCTGAGAGTCTGGTGCTAAAGAAAGCTCTCTTGTAGTCATTTTTGTGCAATAAAGAAAGACTTTCGAGTTAAAAATCTTGATGGTGTTACTCTTCTGGAAATGCTGTAAGATCTTTTATTTTTCTACATAATTTTATTTTCAATCATCGATAATAGCTTGATGAAGATTGATTCAAGCATAGGTATCTTGTCTAATCTTTGGGGTTTGAATGATAGTTTAGATTCTGAAATATAATGGCAAGTATCTCCATTTGATCTGGATTTCACTATCGTTTTTTCCCTCTATGTTAATGGTTGATTTTACGCTGTGCAGGAAATCTTAGTTTTGAGTTTACCGGGCGTTAGGGGAAGTTCTCGGCTGAACCAGCCAACTCCCGGATTGTGTTTTCTGAAAGAGCCCAGCCAACCCTTGATCCCGAGCTTATCATTTGAAATTTTTTATGAATGCATGAAGGGTTTTTTCTGAAGTATCTTACATTAAAATTAAATTATGAAAATATTACTGTGGATTATTGATAAATCTCGCTGCTTAAGAGTCAAAAATCTATAAATACTGTAATTATTTAGCTATTTTTTTAGGGTTTTTAGGGTTTCATTTATTTTTTGCATTCTCAGGTTCTGGCCATTTGTTTCCTTTGTCTTCAGGTTGCAAGTACAGGTCTTTTTTGAAAATTTTGCAAGGATAATCTTCAACGGATTCTCAAATTTTTTGAGGAAATTTGAGGATTTATCAGAGTTGTCTGTTGCTCAGGGTTTCATTTTACTGAAAATTTTCAATTTTTTTTAATCACAGCTCCTGGATCGCTGCCATGTCTCAAGGAGTTGTATATACAACAGTGATCCTCTCGTTGTCCGCCCAGTCATCTTTGTCAGCAGCTATCACTCATCGCATCATCCACCTGCTTGCTCCATCGATTATCCTCACACCGTGCAAGCCTTCAACCTGCAAAAAACATAAAAAATAAAAATAAGAACTGAAACCCTCACATTGCATTTTATCCTCACACAGCTCGCTCATCTCTCCTCAGATCTTGTACGTTGCTCCTTGCGCTACCTTTCCCCCGACTTGCCCTCATTTCTGTGGTTTCTCTGCTGCCATAACTGCATCCATTCATTTGTAACAATCCTCCCTATCGCACTCCCCATGTTGGCCATCCACGTGCAGATCTCCACATTTCCTTACTTCCACGCAGATCTGCCCTCTCCTCGCAGCTCCCTTCAACCTTCACGCAGTTCTGAGCTTCATTGCTATCGAGCTTTGCCATTGCCATTCCTCGCTCCCTAACCTGAAAATAAAATATCAAGCGCAACTCCATCGAAACTCTGCTCACGCTGCTCCATATGATCCGCCCTCATTCTCATCACTCCTCTGTCACCTATGTCCTGCCTTTCCAAACCTGCAAACAACATTCTTGACTCCTCATCCGCCATCCAAGCCGTCGACCTGACCTTCATGTCAGCAAGCAAACAAAAAAAAAAATTGAAAATTATTTTTATTTGTGGTTTAGTTTAGGGTTAGCATGATCAGATTCTTAGGTTAGCGTATCAAATTTTTTTATGAAACGTGTTTTTAATACACAAAAAGATTAAAAAAAAAAATTGATTTTCAGGTTTAGCGTAGGTGTTTCTATGTGCATATGCGTTAATTTAAGTTAAGTCTTAATGTTAGAATTAATTTTTTTGTTACGTTTTGGTTCTAATTTCATTTCAATTCAGTTTTATTTTTTTTATTTTTAACTTAGGACTTTATATGTAAAATAAAAAATTTCATAAAAAACAAAAAAGTTAAAAAGGGATTATATTTGATTTTTCATTTGTTTTACTTTGATTTTTATTTAGGATTTAGTTTTATAGAATTTCATTTTTGTCATATATGGTCAGGTGTTAGTTTTGATTTTGATTTCATTTAGTTTAGGATTTAGTCTAAGGTTTTAGATAGATTTTAGATTTTTAGGTTTATAAATTTAGTTTGGTTAAATAATCATTAAAAAATAAAATTAAAAATTAAAAAAATTCATAAAAGGCATAAAATGTTTCTCTTAGTTTAGTTTAGATTTTAGATTTTATATTGTTTCATAGATTAGGTGTTAGTTTTAGATTAGATTTTATTTAGGATCTTAATTTTGTTTAATTTTTAGACTCAAAATAATAAAAATATAAAAATCACAAAAAAGTTGTTTTTCCTGAAATAATTTTTGCGTCACTTTTAGTCTTAGCATATTTTGTCACATTTCCAAATTCTTGGCATATTTTGTTAAGGCTAATAGGTTTTTTTTGATGTGGGATCAATATTTATCATTTTTATGTGGTTAAACATACTTAAATGTTCATATGAAGTCAGCTATGTGAAAGTGGTAACTGGTCAGCATTTAAAATTTATGATCATTTAAAGCATTTAATTTTTCTTGAAATTTAATTGCTAGATCATCATTAAGACGTTGTGCATTTGTTGAGTATCTTCCATCGTTTGAGTTATTTGATGATAAATGATTGTTTCACATGGTTTATACTTCTGCAACATTTAATAAATAATCATTTAGTCATTAACTCCATAAGGCACTGGTACATTAATTGCTAAATCAATCAAGTGCTAAATCGCCTTGTTCTGTCTCCCAACCCAACTGGTCCACAGTTAGTCTTCATCATCTCATAGGGTCTACCCCCCTTAGCCGCGGGAGATGGCTTAAATGGAGAGATCGGGGATCAGGGTGACAGCCCCCGATCTGAGCGTTGTCATAACAATCCGTGTGACAATAGGGACTTTTGCCAAAACTGACAAAAAATGTTCTCTCACAGGTTGTAAATACTTCTTCTGCAGAGAGATGTTGGAGCACCTACAACTTCATCCATAATGTGAGAAGAAACAGACTCAATGAAAGCAGGGCAGAAAGCTTGGTTTATGTGCACTGTGTTGTTGCATAGAATGTCTAGGCACTGCGACAACGGCTCAGATCGGGGGCTGTCACCCTGATCCCCAATCTCTCTGTTTAAGTTGTCTCCCTACAATAGGCTAAAGGAGGTAGACCCTATGGAAAAGTGGAATGAAGAAGAACCAGTTGGGAACTAACCAGTTCTGGAGAAACAGTGAAGCGATCAAGTACTTGATTAAGATTTAACAAGACTTATAGAATTTGATTAGATTTTAAACAATTGATACCAGTGCCTTATGGAGTCAAGGATCTTGCTAGGGAAATTAAGACCAAGTAATCGATTAGCAACTGTTGCTTAGATGAATGACTATTTTATATGAAATGCAGATCCTAAAACTAATGTGAGATGCAAGAATCTTGGTTAATTTTAGTTAAATGCCTATTTAAATGTGAACCCTTTAATCCTTTTTGTGTTGAGCCTGATTTCATAGTAATTGGCAGAGAAAAGATCAGGAGAAGCACACTAAGGTGTGATTAATGATACCTCTCCTAAAATTTTAACATACTCGGTGCCTCTGGCGCTGCAGAGAACTGTAGCTTTGACGACTGCAAGGTCACCATTTTAAGTACTATCAAAACAGGCTTCTCAAGAAAAGACGGATGGAGATCTATCTGTCTATTAACCAAGCTTATGCGTGGAAGTAAATTTTAGCTATGCAATGTTACCTTATATGCAAACGCACCGAAAGATGAGATGAAGTTAGACTCAAGAATGGAAAACACTTATGCCTCAAAAGCTCTCAATTACCCAAATGAAATGCTCACCTTTTTTTAGATGAAGACTTGGAAAATAAACTCTTGAAGATACTATAGTTAAAACACCAACTTATTTCAAAGAGAACAAAAACGACTTTGCAATTCGATATCAGTGTCAACAGATGCTCAAAAAAATACTTAGTTTATGAAACAAAGGATATGCATTTTATCACAATTCCATGATAGGGTACTTAATTTTCATAAATTAATTTTTAGGACAGCAGTAAGAAAAACTTTATGACAGCAGCAATATGACAATGAAAACAGTAAGCTATCAATAATATCTTTATGCCAAAATTTTACCGAAACTTTTCCAAACTTGCCCACATGAATTATCAAAAATTTCAGCCTATTGTGATGTGACTTCCGTAATTATATCAGATCTGATATACTTATTACATCCAGCCATTAAAACATGATATACGCCTAATGATGAATGCCCAACTCAAGAAATTAATTCCTTAATGTATTAGACCAAACCAAATTCCTTAATTAAATTTCTGGCTTAAGATTTTAATTAAATTTTTTGCCGGAAAATTTCATTAATTAACCTATGAGGGAATAAATTATTTTTCCAACCCTCAAGACACTTTGTCATGATTTCACATTTTTTACATCTCAAGGGGGAAAACCCATTTGCAAAAGACCCTCACAGACTACCCAGTTCTACGACACAAATATAATCTAGCAGACCAAGCAATTTGTAATAAAATAACCTAACCAAATAGTTAGGATTATTCTCAAATCACTTTTACATAGACTCGATCTAGAACACTAGGACTCCCCTAAGATCCCAGTGACAAAATCCACTCCGACTTTGGAGTAAGGCTGAAGGAAAACTCTACCGACCATTCGAGAATGGATCAGTGAAACAAAAAACCTCCAGGAATGTAGATCGTTACCAGAAAAATAGGTTTACCTAGGCAATTACATGACACAGATCTGTTAAGATTATTTACATCATATACATGCAGAATGGGTTTACATTATAACATGACAATTAGGCTGATGATAATAAGTGGACGACGCAGACACATCGATTAGGTGTTATCCCTTTTGCGAAAAAGAGGGTGTACTACTATGGGTCGTTGACACGTAGTGGTCAACACACTGCAACTTGAGGTTGTTGAGTCATTATTGTGATCGAGCTTATGAGGATCCAACATATAAAATTTGGGACAACCACCTAGAGGACGATAATTTGGAGGATGGCATTATACATCTTGAAGAATTGGAAGCAGAACATATGAGAGATGAAGATGAAGCAACAACAACCACGCCACCCCCACCATCCAGTAGCAGTGCCAGTGTTCGAGTTCCAAGTTTTGTTCCTTTGTTGTCACCGTCTCCATGTACATCCTCACATGGAGGGCATGTGCCTTTTGGTTCTGGTCGTGCAACTATGTGGGAGGAGACTCCTAGAAGACCACCACGACCTGCTCAGAAATTAGACATTTCTCGTGGCGGCAAGAGGAAGCTGTAGATAATAGATTTACTTGTCTTTTCTAGTTTCTAGTAGTTTTAATAATTGTTGACTCTTTCATATTTATTATGATACTTTTTGTAAAAAATATATAACAATTTAAGTTTGAAGTTGGCAATTATAACTCATTGGTAATGAATTATGAATATAATGTTTCATGAAAGTTGAAAGTTGCTTCATTTCATTTCATTTCATGTTAGATATTCTTTGTTGTAATGGTTACACTTAGCTTACAAGTACAACATTGGTGATCAATTATGAAAAATGTTATATATTGAATTTTGAAAGCTTGAAACTTTAAGATTGATGAATCATGAGACTCAATATGTTGTATATTACTAACCTGTGGACGTGGTTGATGAAGATTATAACTTCTAGATGATTGTTGTTATATGGTTCAATCTATGTTTTTTATGCTTTTTATATATAATTCGTCATTCTACATGCTTTTGTTAACATATGTGCATCAAAATATAAAAATATAAAAAAGTATATATTATATAAAAAATCGCTCCCAAACTGGTAGCTTCTGAAAATGTTGCTCTTGCTCTCGCTTCCAAGTAACCTTGGGGGAAAGGATTGATTTTGTTGATGGAAAAGTATTGGTTTGGGGAAAAGACTCTAGCATTGATAAAGCTAGGGTTATTGGAGTTCGTGAAGGAAGTATTTACCAAGTCATTACACCATATCCTCAAGCCTTGGTGCATATGGAAATAAGTCCCATTAAGCTATGGCATCAGAGGTATGGTCATCTTCATTATAGGGTCATCCCTACTCTCAGTCAACTGGTTCATGGTATTCCTAATATGAAGTTAGATCATGAAGGTGTGTGCAAGGGAAGCTCTTTGGGGAAACATACTAGAAAGCCATTTCATCACAGTGAAACTAGGTCTAAAGAAATATTTGACCTCATACATTCCGATGTGTGTGGGCCCATGTCTAACAAATCACTTGGAGGTCCATCTTTACTATGTAGCATTCATTGATGACCATTCTAGGAAGACAGGGCTCTACCTACTCAAAACTAAAGATTAGGTATTCAATAAGTTCAAGGAATTCAGGGCTAAAGTGGAAACCCTAACCGAAAGAAAGATAAAGATGTCGAGGTCTAACAATGGTGGGGAATACACTTCTAAAGAGTTGATTGCATATTGTAAGGATGCAGGTATTAAAAGGGAGCTCATTGTTCCCTACTATCTCGAACAAAATGGATTGGATGAAAGGAAGAATAGGTCAATTGAAGAAGGCATTCGAACTATGCTCCTTGATCAAGATCTACCAAAGTTATTATGGGATGAAGCAACAATGATTGTCGTGTACATTCAAAATAGAAGTCCTCGTAAGAGTCTTGATAATACTACACCTGAGGAAGTATTCACAAGGAAAGAGTTGAGTGTGGATCATCTCCGAATCTTTGGAAGTCCAGCATATATCCATGCTCTGGAAGACAAGCGAAAGAAGTTGGACTTGACAAGTATGGACTTGACAAGTATCAACAGAATATTAGTTGGTTATATTATTTCCTCAAAACCATATAGAATTTACATGAAAGAAGACACATTGAAGTAAGCAGGGATGTCATATTCGATGAAAATCAAGCTTACAAGAAATCAAAGGATATTCCTATCGATTTTGATGATGAAGAAGTTCATCATGAGAACTCTACTACAAATGTTGAAGAAGAAGGACCAAGTGAGCCTATTCAACTAGTGGTTGTCCCAACCACAAGGAAGAGGCCAAATTGGTTGAAAGCTACATTAGAAGATGTTGAAGGACATGAAGCTGCAAAAGCGTCCTCCAAGGAAAGTAAGAAATCGAAGAGACATTTTGGCTATGCTGCATATATGACAAAGTTAATTGAAGCCAAACCATATACATTCAAGGAAGTTGAGCATGAAGAGGTTTGGAAGAAAGCTATGCAGGAAGAATCGGGTTTGGGAGATCATTCCTAGACCTAGTGACAAATCAGTTGTCACATTGAAGTGGATCTATAAGATCAAACATGTTGTTGATGGAAGTATAGACAAGTACAAAGCACAATTCGTCGCAAGGGGTTTCTCTCAAAAGGAAGGTATTGACTATGAAGAAACCTTTGCACCTACAACAAGGTACACTGCCATTAGATCAATGGTTTCATTGGCTGCTACAATGGGTTGGAATATCCATCAAATGGATGTGAAGACCGCATTTCTGAATGGGACCATTGACGACGAAGTGTATATCGAACAACCCGAAGGCTTTGAAATTAATAGCAAGGACTCTCATGTTTGCAGACTTAAGAAGACCCTATATGGTTTGAAGCAAGCACCTAGGGCATGGTATGCAAGGATGGATGCATATCTACTTAGAATTGGGTTCGTAAAGAGTTCTGTTGATTCAAATCTATAAATCAAAGTCGTGAATAATAAGCCTGACATTATTCTACTATATGTGGATGATCTATTCATCACAGGGGTAGAGCGAAGAATTCAAGAATGCAAGAAGATGTTGGCAGCTGAATTTGAAATGAAGGACCTAGGACTGATGCAGTCTTACCTAGGTCTAGAAGTATGGAAGAGACCTAGGGAGATATATTTGGGGAAAGGAAAGTATCATCAACTTATTGCAGAAATTTGGGATGATGGATTCCAAGCCGATGACTACTCCTATGATCACAAACCTCAAGAAGTCGAGGAGCTTTGACTCTAGTATCGTGGATCCTACCTCATTTCGTCAGTTGGCAGGTTCCCTAATGTATCTGGTAAATACTAGGCCAAATATATGTTTTGCAGTGAACATTCTTAGTCAGTCTCAGTTGGAACCTCATCATGATCACTAGATAGCTGCCAAACATATATTGAGGTATCTTCGTGGCACTATACATCACTGCCTAAAGTATGATAGTAAGGAATTCAAGCTGATTGTCTTCACAGACTCTAATTGGAGTGGCAGTGAGACCGCTGGAAGGAGCACTACTGGAGGATGCTTTAGTCTAGGAGTTGCTATGATCTCATGGATGAGTAGGAAGCAAGATCCCATTGCATTAAGTAGTGTTGAGGCAGAATATGTGGTTGCATGTGAAGTAGTAAAAGAGATTGATTGGTTAAGGAAGCTTCTGACAGATTTGTTCGAGAAGTCTTTGGGTCCTACTGGAATTAATTGTGACAACCAAAGTTGTATCAAGATGTATGGAGATCCCTTGTTTCATTCGAGGACGAAATATATCAATAATAAGTTCCACTTTATTAGAAACTTGGTGCAGGATGGGATCGTGAAATTAGAGTATGTCCCAACAGATGAACAGGTAATAGATATACTAACAAAGGCTCTTCCTAATAAGAAGTTCAAATATCTAAGGAACCTGTTGGGTTTGGTAGATATTGGTGATTGTATTGATGATAAGGAAATGGAAGAGATTTGTTGAGGCTTTGTGAGTAAAGCATTGCCTGTGAGACATCAGGCCAGCACTTTGTGTTGATGTTTAGATCCCGAAGTTGAAAAGGTGGTGTTGGTTATTGAGCTATGTTTTGGATACATACCTGTATGTTTGTGTTGGTGGTTAGCAAGTAAACATGATGGTACCTAGAGGGGCTGAAAGCTTGAGTCCACCTTAGTCCCACTTGGATAGATTTCCCTGGTCAAGAATATAGTCCATAGCATTGCGGTGCCTAAATTGTTGAATACCTGGTTAGATAGATTTCCCTAGCCAGGAATCTAGTCCATGGCATTACGGTGCCTAAATTGTTGAGTGACTGGTTGGATAGATTTCCCTAGTCAGGAATCTAGTCCATTCGCATTGCGGTGCCTAAAAGTTCTTCATGTTTTCATATAGTAAAGCATTGCCTGTGAGACATCAGGCCGACACTTTGTGTTGATGTTTAGATCCCGAAGTTGAAAAGGTGGTGTTGGTTATTGAGCTATGTTTTGGATACATACCTGTATGTTTGTGTTGGTGGTTAGCAAGTAAACATGATGGTACCTAGAGGGGCTAAAAGCTTGAGTCCACCTTAGTCCCACTTGGATAGATTTCCCTGGTCAAGAATATAGTCCACAGCATTGCGGTGCCTAAATTGTTGAATACCTGGTTAGATAGATTTCCCTAGCCAGGAATCTAGTCCATGGCATTACGGTGCCTAAATTGTTGAGTGACTGGTTGGATAGATTTCCCTAGTCAGGAATCTAGTCCATTCGCATTGCGGTGCCTAAAAGTTCTTCATGTTTTCATATAGTTTGAGATCTTCCATAGTATATGTACATTATGAATACGTTCCTAGTTAAGATGGATTGTTAGAAAATGTAACTATGTTCGGTCTTCAATAATGTACTTGAGTCATTATGAAATGTACTTGTCAAAAGAATAAAGAAAATATTTTTTTATTATTGTAACAATGACTTATTAAAGCATGGGTTTCATGGTTGGGTCATAATTATATTAGTCAACGTCCCCGTTGTGGACTTTTAGGATTAATATTGAGTTTATAAAGTCATTGTATATTCAAAGAGACCCTTCATGGGCTTTTGAATCATGTAAAAAGGTTTTGTATCAAGTCAAATATGAATTGTGTACCGTCCACATCATGTTGGCCTAAGGACCTTCATTCGACCCACGAGAAGCCTATATATACAAGGAGGTCAAAGTCATTTGGAGCATGCACTCTCAAGCAAGTTCGATATCTCAAGAAGAGGTGGAGAAGTGTGAAGTCTGTTCCTGGGAGGTCGAAAGAAGTGTGTGTTTGGGTAAGTCTACAAAGAGGAAGAGAATCAAACTTTTGGTGCCTCTCTCTCTCTGTTTCGTGGTCTAGGTTGGGAGATTGAAGTCTCTTAAGATTTCGCTGTTGTCGGAAGATGCATGTTGTCGGAAGTTGTTGCCTAGTCGAAGTTGTTGGAAGAGATCAAAGATCTGGGAGGCTGACATGTTGTGGAGGGAAAGTCTGGTCTTGGTCTAGTGTAAAGTGTCTCAAAAAATACTATTGAAAGGAAGAATTATCTCGACTAGGTTTTCCCCTTGAGGGGGTTTTTCCTTGGCATGTGCCTATATCTTGTGTCTCTTGTTTTGTGATCTTTATACACACATAATATGGCAATTGCTTGATGAAGGATAAGACAATAAATAAGTAAAAGAAGCCAACACACTCACAAGTAATTATCAATAAAAGAGAATCAAACCCTAATATAATATCTTTGATTTTCCAACAAATATTAGGTACAAATTCTATTCACATAAATAGCTTATGTCAAATAAAAAAGAACCAAATGTTTTTTGTGCAATTCAGAAATCTTTCATATTGAATCATTTATGGTCCTAAATGCATGTTTCTAGTAATATCCTTGCCATTGCTTGCATATACAAGAACAGTTCCATGGACTACATTAATCAGATATTTGTCTTTCATGTTAATTATTCCATTCAATTGATGTATTTCAAATTCAAAAATACCTTTCCATTCCACCAATAAGTTGATTCAATACCTGCAAATACAAGAAACAGAATTGTTTATATATAAAAGGAAGGAAAACAAAGAATGTGGAACCTGAAATAGCATGTAAAATTGAAAAAATACAAGTAAATAATAATAGTTTATGTTATGAATGATCCTGAAAACATTGTTGATGCATTTATTTCATGTGATGGTCATTATTATTTAGTGTTTTGTACTAATGGTTTACTTGGAGTTTATATTTTAAAGAGTACTTAAGACAACTAATACAAACAACTTATGGGAAGTCTTATCCACCTCACACTACTAGACCATATATTACATTTGTTGTCAGACATTGGTCTGCTGCATCATGAGTTCTAAAATACTTGAAAGGAACTAAAGACATTGGACTCAAATATTCACAAGTGGATGACTTTAACCTGATTGGATATTTTGATTCAGAGTTTAATGGAGACAAAGAAAATGGAGAGTCTACTTCAGCCTATCATATAACTCTTGTATCAAGAGTTGTCTCCTAGAGGTCACTCAAACACTCAGTTCCAACAAATTCCACGAAAGAGACAGAATTTGTGGCAGTTGCACAAGCAACAAAAGAGATTGTGTGGATTAGGAAAATTCTTGAAGACTTACAAGGGAAACAAGTGAATTCGACTCCTCTTCTGATTGACAATACTGCAATCAAATTGGCCGAGAATCCAAGATTTTGTGATCGAACCAAATACATCAATTCAAAATATCATTTGATTCGATATCAAGTAGAGGCCAAGACTATTCATCTAAAACATTGTTCCACAACTGAGCAAACTGCAAACATCTTCACCAAAGCAATTGGAAGAGAAAAATTTGAAAAAAAATCCAAATTTAGAATGCTGCATGGGCGCACTAACAACCCTATGGATTAAGGGGGGAATGTTAGACACCTAATCCTCAGGGATTTGGAGAATATTTAGTAAATATGTAAATATTTGAAATTTGAATTTTTAAAATAGGAAGAGATATTGGACCTGGAATTTGAAACCAAATCTCATGACATCTTTTGTATATATATGTGTGTGCTTGATTAATGGAAAATCAATGAAGTGAGTGTGAAATTGTATCTATTGCAACCACTAGAAATTATTCTTCACTGAAAATTTAATTATGTAGTTTATTTGCTACGGAAAACAACGAATAAAATCACAACCACAATTTTCAACATAAAAAATATTGTGGAAAACAAAATACTGGAAACTAAGAAATTCTAGCACACACATAAGAATTTTGACACGGTTATTTTTGGACATTGTCTCTGGACAAACCTCACTTGGGAAAACATGTGCAGCAAATGAGGGTTTTATTATTAATCTTTAGCAGCAATTTTGAGTACAATAATTTAGATACACAACTAGTAATCTAGTATAAGGAAAATACTGGCAAAAATAGCGTGAGAATTTCCCTCATCCCATAGCTATTTTCTGCCTTCGACATTGCCTCCCTAGCCTCTACACTAAGCTTCTTGCATCACCCTTTGCGCAGAGCTTGCACTGGCCCTCTGCAAATTCCGGTCTTCAATCCTTTGCCTCTCCTAGGGATTAGAAATCTTCCTCCCAGAATACTGTTGCCCTCCTCTTCCACCTGCTACTCACCCTCTGGTTCTATCTTCTTTGCTGAGCTGCTGCTACTAATAAAATCGAATTGCCTGGGCAACTAAGTATCTACACTGGTGTATTCTCCATCAACACATCGACTTCCTCTTGTAATCCACTGTTGGAGCACCAACAGCCAAGATTAAAAGTTAATCAAGGTTAGTATTGTCATTGGACCGATGAATGTGAGATTCTAGATTATTCTCACATTATCCCAATTACTATTGATTATTAACCATATTCCAAAGTTTAGACTTAGGAAATATTTAAAAATTAGTTAATAATTAATTGAGACACTTCTAGGTGGAATTTCCAGAAACTATTTATGGGTTTTGGAGATCTCATGTATTCTAGCCTCTCCACCAAATTTCATGTCTAGAACACATCTAGTGCTACAAAAACTAACAGTGAGGAGTTACCTCTAACAAAGAGGCACCATACCTCATTATATGTTCCATCCACATGAAATCAAACTAGTGAGTACCCCAAATATCCAAATCTCTCAATGATGAAAATCATTAGGGTAATGAGCAATTTCACTCACCCATGCTCATCACTCTTACCCCAACATCAAAGTCTCCTATCATCATCTTCTCCACCACAAAACACCTCTTTGTCTCTCAAAGAAGATGACATGTTTACCTCTTTTACTCACTCCCCTAGACATTTAACCGTGGATCCCTATTATTTCACATCTCCACCCTTTGTGATATCCCTAGGCAGCACCAAATTCATGTTACATCTCCACTTTCTTCATGCCTCTTACACTCAGATAAGAACATTAGATAGGTTGTGCAGGAAATGATCAACAGAAAAGTAGCAGATGAGGATGGTTTCCAAGCAAAATTATTTGAACATAGTCTTCATCCTTTGGTTCCTTGGTTGATCTCTTTATCCATGTGGTTTGTACAAGTTTTCCATTGATTTTGTCACATCACATTATTCACCCAATACACAAACCAAGACCTAGCTCTAATCCCAATAACCATAAGACAATCATGGTGGATCACACGTTCCTGAAGCTCTATGCTATAGTTCTCCACTTGAAGCTCTCCCAAGAGCTTGAGCGATGAAACCTCAAAGCTAGAGGACAAGTCAAATTTCAATGTGAGCACCAAACTATTAGTCACATCCTTATACTCAGAGCCATCATTGAGGAAGCTTTTCATTGCTTTTTTAAAGTTTATTGTTGCTTTCTAGACTTTCAATAATCTTTCGATTCCATCCCTAGGGAGGCTTTATTCAAGAGACTCAAAGACCTTGGCATCTCAAAGACCCTATTTGTAGCCACCATGCATCTATACGAGTCAATCCTTTGTCACCTGTGCACAACACATGGTATATCAGATTTCATTTGGAGTACCATTGGTGTTAAATAGGGATTCCCCTATTCCCCCATATTATTTGGGGTCTAAAATGATGAGTCGGAGTCCTTGACCAAACATGTCTAGGATGATGATGGTTTCCTTCTACACCATGTTCTGATTTCTATCTTTTTGTTTGCAAATCATATGGTACTATCACTCCTAGCCTCATCCCCATATTGATTGCAGAGACAACCAGATGCCCCGGCACTTTCTTTGTGACCTTTGTCAGTTGACAGTCAACGCAAGTACAACCAAGGCCATGATCTTCAACACAGCAAAGAAGATTCTCTAGAATCACCACTTCTTTTCTAAAGGTGAGGAGATTGAGATCACCACCACATATAACTATCTGGGGATATTATTCACAGGTCCTCGCTTCAATTTGCACCCTGCATTTCAACCTAAATCAACAACGACTATGAGTCCTTGGACCTCCTGGAGAGATTGTTTTTGTGAAAATTCCAAAACTGAAATCCTATTGCAACCACTGGAAATTATTCTTCTAATTGTTAATTAATTTAACAATTAATTTGCTACAACAAATACCGAATAAATCACACTGCAACCTTAACAAATAAAATACTGCGAAAATAATAGCATTGGAAACTAACAAAATACTAGTCACACACACAATAAAACTGAAACCATTATTTTTGGACAATTGTCCTAGGAAAAACCCAACTTGAGAAAATCGGTGCAGCAGCTGAGGGTATTTATTATTATGTAGCAGTGAGAAATTCTTAGTACAATCTCGATGCCGAAAACTGGCAATCCTACAGAGAAAATATTGGCAAAAATACTAGAGGGAAATTTACCATCACTCCAGGCAATTATGGCTCTCGACTATCACTAAAAAGCAAGCCGAGCAACTGGGTCTACGCAGGGCCTGCGTCAACCTGAAGTTGCCTGCTACAATTGCTACATGAATCGTCTGCTAATCAAGTCATCCTGCCTGCTACTGGTTGGGAAAATTCTTCTCTGGCACTATGGGACTTCTTCGCGACCTCTGGAAATGAAGACGTCTTCACCTCTCAGCAAATCAAACTACCTTCTGAGGCTTCTGCACTAGGACTGTGCAGCCTCCTGGAAGAAATTCATCCTCTCTGCAAATGCACTTGCTGGATTTTTAAAACTTCCTCCAGCCTCACTGTCCTTAGTACCTACCCCTCACTGTCTCTACTTTGATCTATGGCTCTCTGGCAACTGATGTTACTCTCTGGAAATCGATCTGCCGAGAAAATCGAACTGCTGGTATATTCTCCATCACCACATCGATCCCTTCTTATGTCTTCCTGTTGGGACTGTTGACTTATGGTAGCATCGAATGTTCTCTAAGCCTCAAAATTTGCAGGGAGGCTAGGACGCGTGTATTCTAGAATACCCAGAAATCGTTTTGGGAAATTCCACCCGAAGAAGGTTTTATTAAAATAATTAATTATTTCAATGGATGCCTAAGTCTAAACTTAAGAAATTAAAATAATTAAAGGGTATTAATTAAACTGGGGGTGAAACTTCTAGAAGAAAATGAGGATCAAGCCAAAATGATTTGAGCCATTGATTAGAATCTAATCTGGGTTGTTGGTTCTCAACTAGAAGACTATAAGAAGAGGCTTGATGGGCATTTGGAAGACACATCGAAGAGAGATCGAGAGATTGAATTTCTCAGAGAAAGCAATACAGCAGTTGCTAGAGAAATGATCGAGAAGATTTCTTGTAGTGAGAGGCAGGGATAGTTCCAAAGGGAGATTTCTTGATACGGGAATACATCGCAGAGAAGGCAAAGAGAGATTTAGAAGAGGCAGCGCAGAGGCTACGCTGGGCAGCGTAAGTTCACACAAAGGCAGCTCAGAGCTTCAGAGGGAGTCTGAAATTCAGTTGGGAAGTCAAGTTCCAGTGCCAAAAGTTGGGGTGTGAGACCGAAAAGCCAGGGAACGAAGCTACAAATAGCAGGAGATGCGGGAAGAGGTGACACAAAACTACGTACGCTGACGCAGTGACTACGTAGGGCCAACGTGAGACCAACCATTCATGGCCTAGATCAATGTTGAATCATCAGTGATACTGTGAGGTATTTCTCACCAATCTTCTGCTAGTCAAATTCTTTGTATTGGATAGCCAGTAAGACACCCAAAGATTATATTCAGAAAACTACTGCTTAATAATACAAACCCTCAGTTGTTGCACCAGTTTTCCCACATTGGGTTTTTCTGAGGACATTTGTCCAAGAATAACGGTGTCATGTGTTGTGTATTTATTTCTTGCTCAGTTTCTTGTTTCCGCATATAATTTTAATTGGTGAAGGCTCCAGTGTATAAGTTTCGGTATTTGTTGTAGAATGTAGTAAATAATTTGTTCAGTAATTTAACAAATAGAACAAACTTAATCCGTTGCTGCAGTAGAAATTTGGGTCTTCCAAATTTTCACATGATATCAGAGTTGCAGGTGAAGCAAGATAGCAAAGCCAAAAGAGCCCAACACTGAAGAGAAGGAGGAAAGTCAAATTGTTGTATAGGCAGCAAATCAAATGCCCAGAGGGATTGCACAATCCAGGAAAGGACGGCAAAATTTTCGTGGGAAAATCTCTCTCTGAGTGAGTTGATAGAGAGTAATATTTCCAGATCGAAGTTTGCCAGTGTCAGAGGGAGCAACGCAGAAGCATCAACACAAAGAAGTTTTTTGGTGAGACGCATTTCTCTGTGGCAGTTGCTGGGGCAGAAAAGCGTCAGAAGGAAGAAGGAGACACTATTGAGGGAATTTCTTCCTCAGAGAATTCCTAGTTAGGGAATTTGATTTCCCTATTGTTAAGCAGCAGCAGAGAGGAGAAGATTTACTAACTCCGGCAGGGAGTGCATAGGCTAGCCTAGTGTTGCGCAAAGGATAGAGGAGGCAGTTCGACATTTCGTTGGCAGAGATGGCAGCTAGTGGTTTAAGAGATCAGGGTCCGTTGGAAGGTGCATCCAACTATGTGATCTAGAAGGCAAGGAACTAATGCCTTCGGGATGAGCATGATCTCAAAACCTATGTCGACAGTGTGGTAGTTGTACCCGCAAATCGTGATTTGCTCAAAAAGTACAAGGTTGAAATGGTGAAGGCCAAATCCTCGACGAAGTGAGAGATCACGTAGTATGTCACATTGTCGGCAAGAATACTGCTCAGCAGATGTGGGAAGCATTGGCCACGCTATATGAAGGATCTTCCGAGCAACGGATGATGTACATGGGACAGAAGATGAGATCCACGCAGATGCAGAAGGGAGAACGCATTGATCCGTTCCTAACGAAGTTTCAGGAAATCCGAGACTCATTGGCAGTTGTGGGGTCAACACCTCAGCCTACCGAGATGGTGAGGTTGGCCCTGAATTCAGTATCAGAAGAATGGCAAGTATTTGTCCAGAGTATCCTAGGTAGAGAAAGATTGTCAAATTGGGAAGGGATGTGGGCCACTCTTCAACAAGAAGAGATGAGGCGAGACTTAGTCAAGTGAAAACTTGATGGCAGTAGCAACAATGGGACGAAGCCAAAGGAGGAGGAAGAGAATGCGGCACTTGAATCTATGGGGCAGCAGAGAAAGAAGAAGGACGTCTCGAAGATCAAGTGTTTCAAGTGTGATGAATTTGGTCACTACACTACACAATGTCCTCCCAAGAAGAAGGACAAGGACGAGAAGCATGATCTAAAGGCTGCATCCACAAAGATCGAGAAGGAGCTTGCCATGATTGCCCAGATACCTCCAGGGGAGTGGTGGGGTGATCAAAACCTGTAGTTCAAAAAAACTGTAGATGGGAAGGATCCTTGAGGAGTCTACCTCTCAGATCAAAACCTTGGTATGGGAGCCTTGATCAGAAGTA
The DNA here is from genome assembly GCA_000404065.3 of Pinus taeda. NCBI lineage: Eukaryota > Viridiplantae > Streptophyta > Pinopsida > Pinales > Pinaceae > Pinus > Pinus taeda. Next base: position 264,578 of record APFE030214487.1, read on the forward strand.
GCAGGATGGACCAGTGTTAGTGCAGAGGAGTGTCGGAGTGAGAGTTGCAGTGGCTAGGAGCCCCAGAGACTAAGCAGCGCAAAGCAGAACTGGCAGCAGTGCAGTTGGCACAATGCAAAGTCAGCAGCAGCGCAGAGGCTTCAGAGGGTCAGCGCAGAGACTAGCAGTAGTCAGAACTCCAGCAACATATGTATCATACCGAACACATGTTCTGTAATTTTGGATGCTTTTTCGTTGCTGAGGCAGTAGCAGCAGTAAATGGAGAAGGTTGCAGTGCAGATGCAGTGTTGGCAATGGCAGGGCCAGTAGCAGCACAGACGTAGAACTTATGAAGGTTGCAATACAAATGCAGTGTTCGTAGTGACAGGGTCAGTTGCAGTATAGATGCAGCATTTGCGCAATAGTTGGTGGGCAGTGATGTCAAACATCAGCAGCGCAGAGGGAGATGTTATAGAGTCTGGGTGATGCTTCAACAGGTTGGATTACTAGAGCACATACCTCGCTAAGAGGAAGTGTTGATTTCTAGTAGCATCGGATGTGCTCTAAGCCTCAAAATTTGCAGGAAGGCTAGGACACATGTATCCTAGAATACCCAGAAATAATTTTGGGAAATTCCACTCGGAGAAGGTTTTATTAAAATAATTAATTATTTTTAATGGATGCCTAAGTCTAAACTTAGGAAATTAAAATAATTAAAGGGTATTAATTATACTGGGGGTGAAACTTCTAGAAGAAGACGAAGATCAAGCCAAAATGATCTGAGCCATTGATTAGAATATAATCTGGGTCATTGGTTCTCAACGAGAAGATTATAAGAAGAGGCTTGATGGGCATTCGGAAGACACATCAAAGAGAGATCAAGAGATTGAATTTCCTAGAGAGGGCAATGCAATAGTTGCTAGAGAATCGATCAAGGAGATTTCTTGCAGAGAGGGGCAAGGATAGTTCTGGAGGGAGATTTCCTAATCCGGGAATACATCGCAGAGAAGGAAGAGAGAGATCTAGAAGAGGCAGGGCAGAGGCTACGCTAGGCAGCGTAAACTCACGCAGTGGCAGCGCAGAGCTTCAGAGGGAGTCTGAAATTCAGCTGGGAAGTCGATTTCCAGCGCCAAAAGCTGCGGTGTGAGACCGAAGAGCCAGTGGAATAAAGCTACAGACAGCAAGAGATCCGAGAAGAGGTGACGCAAATCCCCAAAGAGGTTGACGCAGAACTACGTAGGTTGATGCAATGACTATGCAGAGCCAACGTAGGGCTAGCCTCCAGGTCCTGGATCAATGTCAGATTGCCAGTGATAGTGTGAGGTATTTCTCACTAATCTTCTGCCAATCAGATTCGCTGTATTGGATAGCCAGTAAGGCATCCAAAGATTGTATTGAGAAAACCACTGCTTATAATACAAACCCTCAGCTGTTGCACCAGTTTTCCCACCTTGGGATTTTCCAAGGACATTTGTCCAAAAATAATGGTGTCATGTGTTGTGTATTTCTTTCTTGCTCAGTTTCTTATTTCCGCCTATAATTTTAATTGGTGAAGGTTGTAGTGTATTAGTTTCGGTATTTGTTGTAGGATGCAATAAATAATTTGTTCAATGATTTGACAAATATAAGAAACTTAATCAGTTGCCGCAGTAGAAATTTGGGTCTTCCAAATTTTCACAAGGACTCCAAAGGCCAAACTTAAATCTTAGTTGATGGTTCAGATCATTTCTGGATCGCTCTGCTTGAGTTTCTAGAGAATTCTCACCTTGACTTAATTAATTCTGATTAATTAACCAATTTTCCTAAGTTTAGACTTAGTAAACATTAAAAAATTAGTTAATTGTCTAATTAAGTCATCTCTAGGTGGAATTTCCAGAAACAATTTCTCGGTTTTGGAGATCTCATGTATTCTAGCCTATCCACCAAATTTCGTGGCTAGAACACATTTGATGCTACAAAAATTAACACTCCCTATTAGCGAGGAATGTGTTCTAGCCCTGCACATCCTGCTACAACACCCTGTCTTTGTATCACCTCCTGTCACGCGGCTAATGTCTGGTCAAACTGCCCACCAACCTCTACGCAACTCTGATGTTGCATCTGTGTTGTTGTTGACAATGCCATATTGCTGCCAACACTGCATCTGCACTACATCTAGACTGCAACTCCCTATCATTTGTTGCTGCTACAACTGCAACTACAACAACTGAGAAGCATCCAAAATATTGAATCAATTGTGTTCAATATGATGCATTTGTCTCCCGAGTCTCTCACTGCTACTAGCATTTGCAATGTCACTAAAGAATCTGTGTTGCTGCCAACTTTGCTCTGAGCCACCTTCTCTACTATTAACACTGCACTGCGCTCCTTAGCATCTGACTGCTGCTAGTTTGCAACTGTCACTCTGGTACTGACTACATCAACTGCCACTGATCCATCCTGCGATTGAATACTATGGGCCCTTGTAGCCAAGTAATGATCCATGAGGTGAACTCCTCAAGGACCCTGCCCAATCTATGTAGCTCTCTCAGGCTACAACTCCAAGTCACCCCACCTCACTCTTGGAGGTATGTGGGCTATCATAGCGAAATCTTCCTCCAACCTGGAGAACAACGTATCTATCTCAGCATGTGTTGTTGCCTGTGTTGAGAAATCTAGGGCATAGAAATTAAGTGATTTCTCTTCTATTAGTAATTGCTTGTGAGTGCTTTTTACTTCTTTAGATTAGGATCTTCTTTTACTTAGATTATTAGTGTTATTCTTCATCAAATAGCTACAAATGCATAAACCATAAAGAGACAAGAGACACAGAATATAGGCTATCAACCAGGGCCAAAACCTCTCACACTTTGAGAGGAAAACACGAAAAAATTCTTCTTCTTATAGAGATTCCAATTGACGAATACCAAGCCCAATACCGTTGACCTATTTGCCACTCCAAGACCAAGACACAAAGCCTCCTTTAGTCAATGAGAGTCAACGTTCTACTCCTTCCTTCTCGACTTCTATTTGACTTCGATTTCCTTCAAACTTACGGTTATTTCAGTCTCCCTAAAGTCAAAAACCCAAACTCATGAATAAGATCTTGTCTTATGCCTTGTTTTCCTTCGCTTTAGTAGTTGATCTCTTCTTCGCTAACTCGACTAGTAGTATACCCTTGCTTCCTCCTTGATTTTCCTTTCCAATAGGTCTGTAATAACTTCAGCCCTTTCTGCAATAGAAAAACAGTCCTTTTACTTCGCACGTGTAAAGGTAGATCTCGTTAAAAAAGTCCCAAAAACAGAGCTAAAGACCTCGCTGCTCCTTCCCATCTCCTCGCTAGTTATAGGGCTTCTATTTGATGACCTTCGCACTTATTGACTTCAGACTTCCTTCACTGAAATTCTACTCTGAAATGTGGACGTTTTGCCCTATTTATATTTGTTGCAACCTCGTAATAAGACGACTTGTCATCCAGCTAGGCCAACATGTCATTTGGAGAGAATATTATTCCATTTGAAGCCGACTTGAAGGGAGATACTTGTGTTTGTCTTGGAGGGTTATTTATACTTATCTAATGACCCATACAAAACGTAACATGCCCAAGAAGGGGCCTTCATACATGACATTGACTCAATTTGACTTTTATGACTAGATGACAAATCCTAAACGCTCACAATGGGAGCCATTACTAAAATAAAATTCCTTGCCCATGAAACCCATGATAAAAGCATTACAATAATAATTTTATTTTTCTTCTTTTCATTAATTACATAAAATCACAATTACACGCCATTATGAAGAACGAACCTAGTTACACTTTTCAACAGCCTGGTCCTGCTTCTCCTCTTTGTCCTTCTTTCTGAGAGGACACTAGCTACTGTAGTGGCCAAATTCGCCACACTTAAAGCACTTGACCTTAGAAAGGTCCTTCTTTTTTCTCTGCTCACCTTGTCCTTGACTAGGACCCTTAGACGTTAGGGCCACATTCTCCTCCTCCTTCACCACCTTCTGTCCGCTTCCATTGTTCCCACTGATGGAGCTCTTCAACAGAGCTCGTCTCAACTCCTCCTGCTGCAAATTAGCCCACATTCTATCCCAACCTGGTAGTGTGTCTCTACCCAATATACTTTGGATGAAGACATGCCAATCCTATGAGAAACTTTTGAGTGTCAATCTTACTAGCTCTGAAGGTTGAGGTGTTGCACCAACAGCTAACAGCTGATCTCGAACCTCATGAATCATGATGAGGAAGGGATCTACGCCTTCCCCCTTCTACATCCTAATGCATCTCAGCTTCTCCTCTAGGAACATCTTCCGCTGCGAGGAAATACCCTGTTATAGCATGGAGAGAGAATCTCGCATTTCTTTGGCCGTTCCCTTTGTTGATTTTTGTAGCATCAGATGTGCTCATGCCTCGATATTTTGCAGAGAGGCTAAGACACATGCCTTCTCCAATACCCAGAAATCACTTGGGAAAATTCCACCTAGTGATGGTTTAATTAAAATAATTAACTTTTTAAAATGGTTCCCTAAGTCTAAACTTAGGAAATCTAGTTAAGTAAAGGGTATTAATTAAATCAGGTGTGAATCTTCTAGAAAAAGGACGAGGATCAACTCTTAGATAATCTTAGCCCTTGATTATGTTTTAATCTTGGTCGTTGGAGCTCCAACGAGAGATTATAAGGAGTTTGATGGGCACTTGGAGTACACATCGAAAGAGAGATCAAAGATCGAATTTCTCAAGAGTAGCAGCGTTGAGTTGCCGAAGTGAGATCGAGTGATCTTCTTGCGGTGAGGGGCAAGGATAGCAGTTCGGAGGAGAGTTTTCCAGATCTAAAGAGTGCAAGGCAAAGAAGGCATAGAGGAGTTTAGAGAGGCAGCGAAGTGCCACGCATAGGCAACGCAGAGCTTCAGAGGGAGTTCGAAATTCAGCTAGGAGAGTCGAGATCTAGTGCCAAAAGGCAAGGTGTAAGACCAGAGGGCCAGAGGGTCGAATTTCTAGACAACGGGAGATCAGAAGAGGAGGTGATGCAGAGCCCGGCAAGTGTGGCACAGAGTTGCGTAGGATTGATGCAAAAGCTGCACAGAGGCAGTGTGGGGCCAGCCAACCTGTCCCTAATCCGTGTCGAATCTCCTGAAACAAGGTGAGATTTTTCTTATTAACTCTTTGCCAGTTTTTCTCTATATTGAATAGCCATTTTGGGCATCCAACGATTTGTACTCAGAAACTACTGCATAATAATAAAACCCTCAGTTGTTGCACTGGTTTTCTCGAGTTGGGTTTTTCCGGGGATATTGTCCAAAAACAACTGTGTAGATGTGTGTGTGTTTATTTCTCTCCTGTGTCATATTTAGTTTCCGCAATATTTGTTTTGTGTAGGTTGCAGTGTATGTATTTCGATATTTGTTGTAGAAAACTGCAAGTAATTTGTTCGAGTGATTAACAAGTAGGAGAAATATCATTAGTTTGTTGCAATAGGAATCGGGTCACCAATTTTTCACATGGTATCAGAGCACAGATCGTGAGCAGAAGAGATCAGAGTAGAAAGGAAAAAGGAGGTTCAAAATCTTGCCTTGGCAGCTGTTCGAAACCCCAGAGGCAGGGCAGTCCTTGAGCCAAGGAGGTCGAAGTTTTGAGTTAGATCGATTTCTCTGAGTGAGTCGACAGAGATTGATTCTCCAAATCGAAGCTTTCCAGAGGAAGAAGGGAGCACTGCAATTTCTTTACAGAGCAGATCTTCATCTAGGACGCAATTATTTTGCAGCAATTGCTCGCAGAATAGCGTCAGAAGGAGAGAATTGAACGTACTGAGGGAATTTCTTCCTCAGAGGAATTCTAACCAAGAAATTCGAATTTTCCAAGCAGAGCAATAGTAGTTGTGTGCAGAATTTCTCACTCCAGAAGCGAGTGCGAATAGCTGGGCAGCAGCTGCGCACAAGAGAAGGAGCAGTTCGACTTTTTCAGGAGAGATGGCATCAACTGGGTTTAGAGATCAAGATTGGTTGGACAGAGCCTCCAACTATGTGATCTAGAAGGCTAGGAGCTCCTGCCTTATAGATGAGCATGATCTCAAAACTTATGTCGATAGTGTGGTAGTTGTACCTGCCGATGCAGATCCACTCAAGAAGTACAAGGCTAAGATGGCGAAGACTAAGAAGATCATCCTCGACGAGGTTCAAGATCATGTAGTATCCCATATAGCCGACAAGGATACTGCCCGACAAATGTGGGAAGCCTTAGCTACGCTATACGAAGGATCTTCCGAGTAGCAGAAGATTTACTTAGAGGAGAAGATGAGATGCATGAGGATGTAGAAAGGGAAGCGTGTAGACCCATTCCTTATAAGGCTTCAGTATGTCCAGGACCCGCTGGCTTTAGTAGGGTCAGCACCCCAACCCTCAAAGTTTGTACGATTAACGCTAAATAACGTTTCTGAAGATTGGCGAATTTTCATCCAAAGCATCCTAGGCAAAGAAAAACTGCCAAATTGGGAACCTGTGTGGGCTGATCTGCAGCAAGAGGAAATGAGGCGTGAACTGGTGAAGGCCACCATCAGTGGAAATAGCAGCAGTGAGACGAAGCAGGTGAATGAAGAGGAGGGTGTGGCCTTGCATCAAAGGGGCAGTAGGAGCAACGCAAAAGAAAGAAGGATATTTCGAAGATCAAGTGCTTCAGGTATGGCGAGTTAGGCCACTACAGCACTCAGTGTCCTCTAAGAAAGAAGGACAAGGAGGAGAAGCAGGATCAATAACCTGAATCTACAGAGATCGACACGTTGTCCTCTGAACTGGAGGAAGAGTTTGTCATGATTGCTGAGATGCCTCCAGTGGTGAGGTCGGTGATCTGGAGTTGTAGCCTCAGAGAGCTAGAGGATGGGTAGGATCCTTGAGGAGTCCACCTCTTGGATCAAGACCTTGCTACGGGAGCCCATAATCAACAGTAGCAGGATGGACCAGTGTCAGTTGGTGCAGTCAGGTGCCAGAGTGGCAGATGCAATAGCTAGTAGCGGTCGGATTCTGAGTAGCACATAGCAGAGTTGGCAGCAGTGTAGTTGGCACATAACAGAGTCAGCAACAGTGCAGAGGCTTCAGTGACAACACAGAGACTAGTAGCAATAAGAACTCAAACGACGGATGCATCATACTAAACACAGTCGGTTCAGTATTTTGGATGCTTTTCCGTTGCAGATGTTGCAGTTGTAGCAGCAGCAGATGGAGAGAGGGTTGCAGTGCAGATGCAGCGTTGGCAATAGTTCAACAGGGCTAGCAGCAGCAAGATGCAGCAATCAGAGTTGCGCAGTAGTTGGTGGGCAGTACAACTAGACATTAGCAGCGCAACAGGAGATGGTGCAAAGACAGAATGATGCTTCAACAGGTTGCAACACTAGAGCACATTACTCGCTAAGAGGAAGTGTTGATTTCTATAGCATCGAATGTGCACTTGCCTTGAGATTTTGTAGAGAGACTAAGACACGTGCATTCTTCAATACCCAAAAATCGTTTGGAAAAATTCCACCTAGTGATGGTTTAATTAAAATATTTAACTTTTTTAAATGGTTGCCTAAGTCTAAAATTAGGAAACCTAGTTAATTAAAGGGTATTAATTAAATCAGGTGTGAATCTTCTAGAAAAAAGACGAGGATCAACTCCTAGTTAATCTTAGCCTTGATTATGTTTTAATCTTGATCGTTGGAGCTCCAACGAGAGATTATAAGGAGTTCGATGGGAACTTGGAGTACACATTGAATGAGAGATCAGAGATTGAATTTCTCAAGAGTAGCAACATTGAGTTGCCTGAGTGAGATAGAGTGATCTTCTTGCAGTGAGGGGCAGAGATAGTAGTTCGGAGGAGAATTTTCCAGATTCGGAGAGTGCAAGGCAAAGAAGGCATAGAGCAGTTCAGAGAGGCAATGTAGTGCCACGAAGAGGCAATGCAGAGCTTCAAAGGGAGGAGAATCGAGATCTAGTGCCAAAAGTCAGGGTGTGACACTGGAGGGCCAAAGGGTCGAATTTCCAGACAACAGGAGATCAGAAGAGAAGATGACGCAGAGCCCAACAAGTGTGACGCAGAGCTGCATAGGATTGACGCAGAATCTACGCAAAGGCAATGTGGGGCCAGCCAGCCTGACCCTGATCAATGTCGAATCTCCCGAATCAGTGTGAGATTTTTCTCACTAACTTTTTTCCAGTTTTTCTTTGCATCGGATAGCCAGTTTGGGCATCAATGATTTGTACTCATAAACTACTGCATAATAATAAAACCCTCAGTTGTTGCACCAGTTTTCCCAAGTTGGGTTTTTCCCGGGACATTGTCCAAAAACAACTGTGTAGATGTGTGTGTGTTTATTTCTCTCTTGTGACATATTTAGTCTTCGCAATATTTATTTTGTGTAGGCTGCAATGTATGTATTTCGATATTTGTTGTAGAAAACTGAAAGTAATTTCTTCAAGTAATTAACAAGTACGAGAAATATCATCAGTTTGCTACAGTAGGAATCGGATCACCGATTTTTCACACCCTTGGCTGCTATATGTGAGACTATATGGTTTTGGACTCCATCCAGGATCAATCGCTTCGCCTCCTTCCTATATTTCTTGAGTTGGTCTGCATTCTGAGCAACTTCCACTACATTATCAATGTAGGCTTTCAGGCCATATTCATCTAGAAGGAAGGACATCTTAGCCTTCCAGATGACATGGTTGGAAGCTCCATCCAGCCTATCCTAATCTCTAAGCCCTGTTGTGGCCATCTCTGATCAAGTCGAAAACTTCCTCTTTCCCTCTGCTTGGCTGCTGCTCTGCTACTCACACTCCCTTCTGGAATTCACAGATATGCTAGCTGTTACTGCCAATTTGCGTGGAAAAATCGAACTTCTGAGACTCGAAGTTCCCTGAGAGAAATTTTCCCTCTGCTGTGTGTGCTTTTCTCTTTCACCCGACACTAATTCTGCTACTGCAAACCCCTCTGCATCCAACCAAAAATCTGCTCAGCGAAAATCTAAGCTGCATCTGCTCCCTCTCACTGCTGGAATCACTCCCCTGGAAAATCAAATTTTCTACACCCCTACAACTGAAAATCGAACAGTTGGCCCAGCAATTTGGCCTACCTCTCTGAACACTGTGTTGCCTCAAGAATTTCGACCTGTTGCTCCCTCTAAGCAGCGAAATTCTTTCTCCACTCTTGAGCTTCCCCACTGATCAACCATGCTCTGATACCATGTCAAAATTCCAAAACTAAAATGCTATGGCAGCTACTGGATATTATTCTTCTAATTGTTAATTAATTTTAACAATTAATTTGCTACAACAAATACCAAATAAATCACACTGCAACCTTCACAAATAAAATATTGCGTAAATAATAGCGCTGGAAACTGAGAAACTACTAGCACACACACAAAATAAAATTGACACCGTTATTTTTGGATAATTGTCCCCGAAAAAACCCAACTTGGGAAAATCGGTGCAGCAACTGACGATTTTTATTATTATGCAGTAGTGAGAAATTCTTAGTACAATCTGGATGCTGAAAACTAGCAATCTTGCAGAGAAAATACTAGCAAAAAGACTAGAGGGAAATTTACCCTCACTCCGGGCAATTTTGGCTCTCCACTGTCACTAAAAAGCAAGTCGTCCAATTGGGTTTGCGTCAACCTGAAGCTGCCTGCTGCAATTGTTGCCTAAATCGTCTACTAATCAAGTCGTCCTGCCTGCTGTTGGCTGGGAAAATTCTTCTCCGGCACTATGGATCTCCTTCCCAACCTCTGGAACTGAAGACATCTTTCCCTCTTAGCAAATCATACTGCTTTCTGAGGCTTCGACGCTAGGACCGTGCACCCTCCTGGAGAAACTTCGGCCTCTCTACAAATGCACTCGCTAGATCTAGAAAACTTCCTCCAGCCTAATTTTCCCTGCCTCTCATTGTCTTTGCTTTGACCTTTGGCTCTTTGGCCACTGTTGTCGCTCTCTAGAAATCGATCTTCCAAGAAAATCGAATTGTTCGTGTATTCCCAATCACCACATCGATCCCTTCTTATACCTTCCTATTGGGACTCCAACGACCAAGATTAAATCTTAATCGATGGCTCAGATCATTTGTGGATCGATCCGTGTGAGTTTCTAGAGAATTCTCACCTTTACTTAATTAATTCTGAGTAATTAACCAACTTTCCTAAGTATAGACTTATGAAACATTAAAAAAAATGATTAATAATCTAATTAAGTCATCTCGAGGTGGAATTTCCAAAAACGATTTCTCGATTTTGGAGATCTCATGTATTCTAGCCTCTCCACCAAATTTTGTGGCTAGAACACATCTGATGCTACAAAAACTAACAATTTTCAACACCACTTTCAAGACATATTGAACAAGATGTCACTTATGGACACTCTTGTCTCACACACAATTCTATATGGGTCCACGGTTTGGGGATCTAGTTTACTAAAGTTTTGGTCTTTAGTAGAGACAATATAGGCCGTCCACCTTTGTCGCTTCACTTAATGCAAACGAACAGTTCCTCAACCCATTTTGCTTGCAGAGTTTAACACTCACCCCTTTCAACTTGAGCTAATTTTTAGTCTCCTCTCACTGCTCCACTATATTTGGAGTTTTGTCGATACAACAAAGCAACATCATAGATATCCATACTTGCCCTACCATTCATCAAAGTCCATGTAGCAACTAGTCCTTTAGCTCAGTCTCGATGTTCGTACGCCAGTCTCAAATCTCTTGAATTTGATATTACATTAGGCTGACTTCTTCCATTTAGATATTCCTTACGTACACTCGACCACCTCATACCAAACAAAAAGGAGATGAATAAAATCATTCATAAGGGTATCTACAAGAAATATGTACTACTCACTTGGATAAACCCTCAAGGCAGGTTATGTCTGAAGATTGTCTTTTATGCTACACACTTCATGACGATGAGGGATGGACTCATTCCTCATCCCCGTTACATGCTTCACCATTGGATGCGCACCCTATGGATTCCCTTAGGATTGTTCAAAGTTGGCTCCCATTGACCATGATTTGAAACAAACCACCGAATAGGCCATTTACACAAAATCTGCTAACTATGTTATCTCCAAGAGATTGAGTCAGAGCAACATCCATCTTCTATTGCCCGATTTATTATGAGATATATGGAAGATTTGATTGCTTGTTTGGGGGGCTCCAGGCCCTCTCTAGTTTCTTCCAGTGGTCAAACTAGAGATGTCTAGCCCTGTACATACAAGAAGCCCTCAGACTCTATACCCACACTCTTCATCCTTCTCTCAAGGCGGATCTTATTCAATAGATTCCCTCCTTTTCTGTTAAAATTGGCAACTAGGGCCAAACTCCATGTGGGTCATCTTATTTATGGCAGCTGATATTTTTCTTGGATTCCTCTCATCGAGAGGTGTAGGATTGATCTAAAGATCATCCAACTCCAATAAGTATTCATGGAGATATGAATTTATTTGTGTTATGGGACAATTCGTCAAGGTCGGCCAACAACCAAACTGCCCCCACTTGTGCTCCACGTTTTAGCATAAATACAAGTGCCTTGCAAGTCATTTGTACACACAACTCTTTTGAGATTTCTTTTTCTCCACTTGTTTTGGGTTTTAGTGGAAAGAAGAATCTCTAAGGGAAAAACGCAGGTCTAGAAGGAGACCCTATACGCAACAAAAGAAGGATGCCCTAGCCGTTGTCAAAATGAAGCATAGCCGCAAGTCTTGTGAAGGTTTGGCCGCAGTCAAAGGAGATCTATCCACTATTTAGGGAAGCTAGCCCTAATCTTGGAGCCCTAGCCACAGATCTAAGGAAGGGTTATAGCCCAGCTTTGGAGGAGCCATAGCTGATGTAATAACGTGCCCTATCCGCAATCTATTCATAGATAAATGCAGCCATGATGCCCTAACCCTATACGTTGTTATGGAAGGGTTTCTAGCCATGGAGGACAACCCTTAAGACGTAGCAAAGAGGCTACCACAGCGAGGCAGTTTGGGGACTGTGTTAAGTGCTCATGGAAGGATATACGAGCTATTGTTTTAGGGTAACCGAAGTGTTGGTTGGAGGGTTGAGGATCTGTTCTTGAAGGCTGAGACAAGGAGGATAAGTGTCGGGGTTGTTTGAGGTGGTTCTTGGGTGGAGAACCCTTGGGAGAGGCAGCGTAGATTGTTGTGGTTACGCCGCAGGCCCTACCTCACTATTGAAGTGCAACGTAGGGTATATTGAGGGTTGTTCATGCCCAAAACAACATCAAGCCAGGTGAGCACCTCTCCTAGTATAGGCCGCAGCCAAGGAGGGTTGTTTGGGTGACTGTTTAGGGGCTGCCAATATGCCCTAACTAGTCACAGTCACAACAGCTATATTGCAGACCTAAAACTGCAATAAGACATAGTGATAGTGCAGCAAAATACATCGACAGCAAGTACATGATGCACAAGGCACAGTGGGACAACAGTGTAGTTATACATAGCAGCAATACATGGACAGCAAGTACATGATGCACAAGGCACAGTGGGACAGCAGTGTAGCTGTACATAGCAGCAATGGTTCATGGTGGATACATGGGACAGCAAGTACATGATGCAGTGATCATAGTGCAGCAATGGTACTTGGGTCAGCAATGGTACCATGGTACAGCAAGTACATGGAGTAGCAATGCACAACATAGCTCAGCATAGTACAACAATACAATGATGGGTACAGTCATGATTAGTGAAGCATGATGAGATGTGGCACAGTGATGATGGGTGTAGCGTGGTGCAGCACAGTGAGGTGCAACATGTTGATGAGGAGCAGCACAATGATAGGTGCAACATGGTGATGGAGTCACCTCGGAGAATCAGTTGAAGCAGCGTGTCTTCAACTGAGTTCAACTACCTCATGTATCATCTACTTAGAGATACTCTATGCTCGTATTTAAGATAAGTCAAAGTGTTGACTTCTATTGTAAATGTACTATCTCCCTCTCTCTCTCTCTGTTGAACTATTGAAGAACATATAAGAAGAATTGATCAAGGGTTTCCCCACATTGGAGTTTGTCCCTGGCTAGTGCCACATCTTGTGTCCTCTTGTCTTCTGCGATTTATGTTTATGTTTTATCTGCAGTTTACTTTAATGTTGATGTGATTGCTAATTTGGAAAAGATATTGAGGTAACTGTGAAAATTGAAATAAATTGCTCTAAGCATAGAACATACCTAAAATTAACATTTTCGTTGCTTCCATTAGCTAGGGTGTTAAATTTAGGTATGTTCTATGCTAGAGCAATTTATTTCAATTTTCACAGTTAGCTTAATATCTTTTCCAAATTAGCAATCACATCAGCATTAAAGTAAACTGCAGATAGAACATAAATATAAATCGCAAAAGACAATCCAAGACAAGAGGACACAAGATGTGGCGCTAGCCAGGGACAAACCCCAATGTGGGGAAACCCTTCATCAATTCTTCTTATATGATATTCAATAGTTCAGTAGCGAGAGAGATAGTACATATACATCAGAAGTCAACATTTTGACTTATCAAAATAAGAGCAGAGATCTTCTCTAAGAAGATGTCACATGAGGTAGTTGATCTGAACTTAGGTGAAGGTAGATTGCTTCAACATATCTTCTAAGGTGACTCCATCACCATACTACACCTCACTGTGATGCACCTCATCATCATGTTGCACCCGTCACTGTGTTGCACCCATTCACTGAGCTGCTCTTGTCACTGAGATGCAACTAGTCATGGTTGTACCCATCATGGTGCACTATGCTGCACCACTCACAGTTGTACCCATACATGTTGTTGTACATACTGCATCCACTATGCTGCAATCATTACAGTTGTACCTATACATGTTGTTGTACATACTATCATCATGTTGCTGCACTAACTGTCACCTACAGCCAACCAAAACATCTTTTTTCCTTTACCTTAAAACTGCCCACACAGACCTGTGTCCTCCTTTCTTCAAACTCGACCTAGCTGTAGCATTTAACAACCCTCCACACAGTCACTAAGAAACCCTTGCTATGATACTATGGCCTATGGCCTAGCACATAGCAACTTTTACATAAACATCATTAGTGCAGCAACACTAAGGAGCAGACTTCAACGCTTTCCTTTACTATATAGCTATGGTTTATCAAACAGTCCTTAAGGCATGTCTATATTAGCTTCCTTTATCACACAGTCACCTACAGTAAACATGCATCTTAATGTTGTGATAAGACATTTCCTTGCAGCGTTATAGGGCTACCTTTGCTGCTTTATTGACAGTGGACGAATGCTCCCTTATGGCTGTGGATAAGGGCCGCGTCAGGCAGTGTATTAGGGCCTTCATTAACAGCATATTAAGGCTCCTTCTGGACTACGCATAAGTATCTCTTGGACAGTGTATTAGGACCTTTCCTAACTACGGATTAGGGCCTTGATTTAGGGCCTATATTAGTTGTGTATAGAAGCTCCTCTTAGCTACGTATTAGGGCCCAATTGTTGCGGAATAGGATCATTGTTTAGATGTGAATAAGGGCTCAATGGACTGCAAATTAGGGCACCTTAGGACAGCATATAAGGGCCTCTTTAACAATGAATTAGGGCCACCCTTAACTCCGGATTAGAGCTCCCTCCTTGACTGCATAGAGCCTTCTCTTTTGACTGTGCCTTGATCTCGTATGGAACAGCAGTTAGGGCATCTCCCTTTAGGTCAGCGTTTAGACTTCTTCTCTCCTCCATGACAACGTTAAGGTCTCTCTCAGAATGCGGATTAGGGCATGGCATATTCCCTTTGACCGCGTCTAGATGTTCCTCCTTTGACTGCGGCTAAACTGTTGCTAGGGCATCCTCCTTACTGCGGCTAGGGCATCATGAGACTTAGGCCAGCGTATACTCTTAGGATCTCTCCTCCCACCAAAACCCAAAGACAAGTGGAGAGGAAGAGATCACAAGAGGAGTGTGTGTAAATGACTTGCAAGCCACCCCTTTTTATACTAAAACGTTGAGCACAAGTGGGATTTATTTGGTCGTTGGCCGACCTTGACGAATTGTCTTATAACACAAATAAATTCATAACTCTATGAATACTTACCGGAATCAGATGATCTTTAGATCAATCCTACACCTCTCAATGGGAGGGATCCAAGAAAAATATCAGCTGCCATTAATAAGATGACCCACATGGAGTTTGGCCCTAGTTGCCAACTTTAACATAAGGGCACTAGGAAACTGGTTGATGATAGCATTGCTTCTAGCTCCAAAACAATGTAGACTAGAAGGGACCATTCCCCCTTCCTAGATAACTCAAAGACGATGCCAGACTAGATCCCTCACCAATAGGCAATGTAGATCACCTAGACATCAACAACAAGTTACAGTGCAGTAGAGGGTCCAGATCTTCTCCTAGCTCTTCCTTAGGGCATTATTCTATCATGAGCTTTTTTCATTCTGCCTCAGATGTTAGGAGAGGTAGATATAGTAAACCATGACCTTCATCTTATATCCTTCCCCTCTGCACATCTCCCTCTCATTGCAGCTACCTGTGAAATTTCCTTAAATTGTAGCAACTGGAAATTAATTCTTCTAATTGATTAATTACCAGTTTATTTGTTACAACAAATAATGAATAAATCACACTGTAATTCTTCACAATAAAATTACGCTGCAGAAAATAAACTGGTACTAAGAAAATAGATGCACACACACAATAAAATTGAAATTGTTATTTTGTACTAATAGTACCCGAAAAAGCAAAGAAGGGAAAATCAGTGTAGCAAATGAGGGTTTATTTTTAGTTTATTTTTATTACGTAGCAGCAAAAATCTGAGTACAATAAATCTAGATGCCAAACTGGCACTCTTCCGAAGATAACATGGCCAAATAATTTATGAGACAAATTGTCTCACTCCGCAACTGATCTGACTCCAAAACTGGCTTAATCTAGGCTATTCAAAATGCCCCTACATCAGCCTCTGCACAGTGCTTGTGCAAGCCCTACTCGCACTACCTGTGGCACTGCCTGGAATTTGTCGTTCTACCTAACTTTGCCTCTAGAAATCGCTCACTTGGCCTCCTGGAAATTTTCCTAGCCCCTAGCACTTGAATCGATCTCCCTTTTTACTAAATCGAACTGTGCTCTAAACCTTTTGCACAGCCTCATTGAGGAATAATGCGACCTCCCTTTCCTCCACTAGAAACTGACTGGGATGCTTCGAAACTACGTTGTTGTTCTTCCCTCAACCACTGATGCTCCAATTTCTCTGGGATTAACTCTTCTTCCTGTTGAATCTTTGCAACTAGATATCTCGGTCTTAACAAGGAACTCGCTCTCCCACTTGCTTGATGTGTTTATCTCCATCCCCATTAATATGCTCTTATAACCTTTTGCTGGATCACCAACGACCATGATTAAATCATTATCAACAGCTAAGATCATCTTAAGACTCAATCCGTGTGAGACTCTAGAGCTTTCTCGATCTTTCTCAATTAATTGTTGTTAATTAATCAATTTTCCAAAGTTAGACTTGGGCATTTTTTGATTATTGAACAATTAACTTAATTGAGCTGTCTCTAGGTGTTTTCTCTCGAAACCTTTTCTGGGTTTTTGAGATCTTGTGTTCCTTAGCCTCTCTGACACAAATCACGACTAGAACACTGGTCCAAGGCTACAAAAACTAACACTACCCACACTTGGATCCAAGGTTTTTCCTATGTTGACATATATACTTAATGTTTCTAGTTCTACTTTACGTCTTGCTCTTTATATAGGAGATATTTCAATACTCCTACTTTGTATTGACCAATGTTACATTTATCGTTATCAACAATTTATTGTTGGGGGTCCAAAATTTAAATTATCAACAATATCGGGGAAAATATTGTATATTATCAAGAAATTTTAAAAAATACAAAAATAATCATTTTTTCTCAATTTTTAAACTTTTAAAACAACATCAACATCAAACAAACACTTTGCTACATAAATAAGAAAATATAATCGATATATAAGAGGTATAAGATGTCAAGTGATACATTAGACACAATTATTGAAATATGATATTTGTCTTGAGCCATAAGCTCTAATAGAATGATACAAAATCATATCAAAACAAAAATAAATGTATCTCATGAGATGAATCATGGCAATAGAAACAATGGATTTCCCCTTGTTTGCTTGATGGAAAATGGTCACAACATCCTCAACAGTTATCAAAACTGGACCAAAAGATTGGTCGACCAAAAAATACATAAAATACTCAAATTTTGAAAAGAACATATAATTCATGCGCATCCATATGAATCGAAATTGTTATACACAAATAGGCAAAATTTCTCATGTATATAGAAAGGGTGCACATAACCAAAATATCACCAAGTGAATCAGAATAGATCAATAAAGAGGCTCTAAATGGCCTCTGAAATCCAAAAAAAATCATGCTACAACAAATAGGTACATAAAATTAAAATCATTGCCTATATTGGGATCCTCCTCATCAATATCACATTAAAATAAGATAGAAAAAGCTTAACATCCTAATCAATGATTTTGTTTGAGTGAAGTGAACATTTTTACTAGGGTTATGGAGAAGGAGCTCAACAGTGAATGCCACCAACATTGAGGTACATAGAGGGCTTGGTGATCATGATTAAATGTTAATTCCATACCCTCGTACATCACGAAATGTAGTAGAAACGTTACAATCCCGCCAATCCTAAAATCCTAAAAACTGTCAAGTCTATTACAATTTGAGTGGGATCTAAAAATCTACTTTCTCCAAATGAAATCCAATGAGGTCGAAACCACTCTCAAACATCCTAAGTCAAATAATGGTAATGTTAAAAAATTAATTAAAGGACGAAAATAAAAGATAAAGGAAAATGTCACTTTTAATTTAAGAATTTAATATTACCATTAACTACTAGGGTATCTATCTCATGAGATGAACCATGGGAAATGAAAACAATAGATTTCCCCTTGTTTCATTGATGGAAACAATCAGAGTATACTCATAGCTCAATCCCCTTACTCATTTTCAAAAGATTAGAGTCGAAAGAAAAAAAATGGCAATAAGTTGAAATTGACAAAAACAGGGCGATAATTTCAAAATTATCGCGATAATTACCTCAATTAACGTGATAACTTCAAAAGGGCAACTTATCATGATAATTACTGTAGATATTATCGTCGAGGTTGGTTGTGGTGATATTATCGCAAATTTTGATAATATCGCGATAAGTGCAAGACTGACATCATTGTGCTCAGCAACCCCATTGACCTACTTTTATGGTCATCTGTTGAGCATTAACATAATTATCTTATCCTCTCTCCCTCTCTATGTAATGTAAACTCATAAATTTATAAGCTTTATGTGTGTATTGGACCTAATAAATTTTTTAGTTGCATTTTATAATTAAATTATTTATATTATAATTTAGAACTCATATATTATAGTATAAATTAGAGTTCATAAATTTAAGCATATTCATTAAATATTATAGTAAGTTAAAATTTAACATTATATATATATATAGTTTGTATGTACCATCCCCACTGTATCCATATGCTAGCTTTTCAAAAATCCAACAAATTTGTACCTAGATCCAAATCCTAGAAAGTTAGGTTATGAGAAAGAAGTTAACAAATCCGTTTCTGGATCCAAATCCTTGAAACTTAGGTTATGAGAAAGAAGTTATGTTGTGTAACCTCTTCCTCTCTCTCACATACATTCAATGAAAAAGAGAATCAAGAATTAAAAAAGATATCAAGTAACTTTTCCTCCTATATTTATTTTTTCTCTCTAGATTTTTTGTGTGGCTAAATCTAATAATATCAATGTTTCAAAAATCACAAATTTTCCCCGAAACAATTTAATCATCTGATTCAATTGGTAGTTTTTTAAAAAAAATCTCAATCCGACCCCAAAAATCGTGGGCCCAAAGAACGACTTTTAAAAGGCTAAATTGGTTTTTTTTGTTTCATTTAGCAATCAAAGGACAACAGTGAGAGGAAATGAGGAGGAGAACTAATCTACAATGATGAAAGAGGAGAAAGCCAAAGGAATTTAGGATTCCAAGCAAATAAATTTTGAATTTGGACCAAGTTTCTTTAGCAAGGCATGGATTTCAGGTATGGGCATCAAATTTGACACTATTTTTTTTTTGTTTTCTCGTTTTTCCTTGGGTTTCAGTCACCCATTTATTTTCCATGATTTTTGCTTGGGTTTGAGAGTGTGTTTTTTTGCCATTAGTGTTGCATTTAGTGGAGAGGTTTCTTTGTCAAAAAATCAAAATGTTGGTTGTTAATTTTATTTGTTTAAATTCTTCTTGTACCCGATGTTTTTAAAACCGACCAATCAGACCCAGTAACCAGTCAAACCGGCTAGTCAACAAGGCCACCGATTCAAACCGACTAAAAAACCCAGTCAGCCACCCCATTTCGCCAGTTTTGAGCCCTAACTGGTCCTAACTGGCCAGCTTAGGACGGATCCTGCCGGTTTGTAGTAAAACCGGCCGGTTCCGTCCTAAACCGGTCGGTTAACTGCCACGGCCACGGAGGACCCATGCAACGATTTATCCAAGGTGGTTAGGGTGTTTTGGAGGGAAAGTAAGGATCCTTTCCCTCCAAAAACACCCTCTCTAAGCCTTTAAAAGGCCCTTCTCCCTCTCATTTGTCTCACACATCTCATTTGGAGTATTTGTGAGTTTGATTAGGAGCTTGGAGAGTGTTGAGTTTTTGCTGGGGCAGTGGAACAACAGAAAGTTTAAGCTAAGTAGTAGTCATCATGCCACCAAAAGCCAGAGATACTACATGGGCTCATTGTGATGTGATTGATGGCAAAATGATCTACAAATATTGCCAAAAATCCATTGAAGGAGAGAGTATTAAGAGGTTTAAGCAACACTTGGCTAGGACAGGAGGCCATGTAAAGCCATGTGGAGCACCAAATGAAGTAATAGGGCATATTAGGACAGAATACCTTCAAAAGTTTGAGACTCAAATCATTGAACCAATAGAGAAGTTTGTGACTGCAAAGTTTAGGAGTCGAGACTCAACCAACTGAGTTTGATCATGATGACTCATGAGAAGTTTCAAGTGATAATGTTGATCACTATCATCATATATGTAGACTTGAGTCTTGTAGTAGGCCACTGGCCCCATAGTTTGTAGGCCTTTTTTTTGCACACTAGAGGCCATTTAGAGCCTCATTCCTTATGTATTTTGTCGACGATATGTATTGCACTCAGTACCATTTTGATATATTCACCTTTACATGGTATATAAATGAGCAAACTTTGCATATTCTGTCTTTATTGGCTTGGAATCATGGTTTTAGATCTTAAAAATAGTTTTGTTTCATTAAAAATTCATTATTTAATGTATTTTTCTAAAACCGGTTCGTTTAGACCTAATCAGTGCCGGTTCGACTGGTTCCGGTCGGTAACCCGGTTCATTAGGTGGACCGATCCGGTCACCAGTTCCGGTTTTTAAAACATTGCTTGTACCCTAGGTTTTTTCCACGATTTTTACTTGGGTTTCAGTGTCTTTTTTTCCATTATTGTTGCATTGAATTGAGCTTTTTTTTTGTCAAAAATTCAAAATGTTGATTGTTAATTTTATTTGTTTAACTTTAAATTCTTCTTGTGCCCTAGGTTCAATCTTACATTAAGAGTTCAACAAACATGCCAAGAAAATTGGACCCTAGGTGGGAGTATGGTGAGCCTGATAGGGGTTGATACAGGTGGATATTGGTGGCCACCACGTATTCGACCTAGACCTCCAATCGGTTTCATTTGTTTCCTTGTTTATTTCAACATTTACTATTTTTTGCAATTTTTCGAGTCCCGAACATCTGGAGCAGTTTTGACCCTCTAGACAGTGTTTTTTTGAGGTCCAATGTTGGACACCTAATCCTCAATGGGTTAGTGGAGAAGCCGAATGGACAAAAGGAGTCCAAGAGACCTTGGGATGTGAAACCCAAAGGTCACAATATGTACTATAAATGTATATCAGTTGTTAATAAAAAATTGTACTGTCATGTTTTATCTTTCCTATTTGTGGTTGCCCATGTGTGTTTAACATGGTATTAGAGCAAGTTTGTTCATAATATGCTCAATATTTTGTGAGCCACCTATTTTTGTGTGGCCTGTGTAAACCTACGCATCCCTATGTCTTTAGCTATTTGTATTCATTCGACAACTTAGAATTGGACAGTGGATACCTGTTTTCCGATTTTGAGATGGACAGTTTGGAAGGGTATTTTTTATTGTAACAGTTGTAGAATCTGGGTTGCTTTCTGCATTTGGGCAGCAACTAAGGCATAGAGGTTAATGTTCTTTCCAGCTTCTAAGAAATGCTCTTTCTTCAATGTTAGTGTTTCAATCTTCTGTTGGCTTGGTGTTTTCCTTAAAAAAAAAAAGCCTGAAAAATTTCTCAACTCTTTGCGCATGTCTCGCATCTACCATTATGTGATCTTCTGCGACCTGAGATAATGCCAGATTCTCTGACATGTTTTCATTCCCTGCCAACCTTGTCTAAACCTCCTTGAATAACGCGCTGATGTGGTCTGATTACTTACTTATTTTAAGAGGATGTTTATTCTTGGGCTCAAGCCTGCACTTATTACATCTGAATGTTGGGAGACGGATGCGTAGAAGAGACCGAGCAGCATATTGAATCTGAACATTGGTCAACGCCATTCTCGTTGCCATTCTGCTGAGCATAGTAACGCATCCCATATGTAACGCCTAGTCTCTAGCTTTGTTCCACACAGCTGTGAAGACAATTGATGAAGAGCTGCCATGCTTGATTGCTAACTTCATTTCCCTCTCTTGCTATCAACTCAATCTTCTCTAACGAGGACCTGTCCTTC
Organism: Pinus taeda; assembly: GCA_000404065.3. NCBI lineage: Eukaryota > Viridiplantae > Streptophyta > Pinopsida > Pinales > Pinaceae > Pinus > Pinus taeda. The sequence goes on from APFE030214487.1 coordinate 286,390, forward strand.
TCTTGAGCCATCCACATCTTTTTCAGCTCATAATTCAACAAGCTTACTGTGCTTACAGCTCACCCTGCATAAATGAAACGAACAGTTGTTTCTATTCCTCCATTATAGTCACTCAGAGTCCTCCACCTCAGTCGTTTCACTCGTTCCATATAACCGAGAGGGATTGATTTATTGAATTATAATTCATTCAATTTTCTGTGTGAATGTTTTACATTGTCAGACATCAATTTCGATCTTAGAACCTCCCGTTTCTAGCTTTTACGAGGGATGGTATTATCTTCCCAAGGTTCTGCGCAGTTTCTACAGTGTATGAGTAAATAATTCCTACATTTGTTGTTATAGACACCTATCGTGGCCTCAACTTTGCTCAAATCGACCGCTATACCTTTCAAACCTGTTTGGACGGGCGGAGGCAGCGTCTCTGATGAAATTTTGTCCACCTGGTGTATTATTACTTCCAGTCTCTTCGCATATCCAGAAAAACGTCGCGCACAATCCCGTGGGATTCCACTCAATCCCCTGACGACCTCATTCAGCAGTCGCAGCACCATCGAGACATGACCCTGCGACCTGTCTCCTGACATCACTTATTTCTCTCTGTTAGATTTTTGAATTCCATGAATTCAAATTTCCATGTGATCCATATCGAAAGAATTCAGCTATAAGGATTGGGTTTCGGAGAGTAGAGCTAAATAAATTTTGCGCTGTGAAATTGAGCTTCTTTGCTTTGTAATTCGACAATAATCCATGGCATATAAAGGAAAATCTGACCGTATGTGTTGACAGCATTAAAGATTCAAACCCTCTGTTGATTTTGGTCAAAACTTACCAATGTGTTGAAAAATGGGCTCCGAGAGATCAAAGTGCTCCAGAGCAGGGTTGCACCAATCATCATCGTCATTTGGAATCGCATTATTGAGTGGCCAGAAGTTAGTAGCAGTGACAACAATAGAGCCGGGAAGGCACCATTGCGGGTCATCGTTGCATTGGATTTCATAGCAAGCACTGCAACTGAAACCATTATTGAACAATGTAGTGCTCAGAGTCGTGGTGTTGGTACCGTAGCCCTGGCTGTACAGATTGCCATAACCTCAAGCACCGCCCATTGTGCCAGTAGTGTCACCGCCACCGTAGAACGTAGCATGAGCATCGGTCCATCTGGAACCATGCGCAACTCAGAGCATTGAAAGGAGACCCAACGAAACCAGCCATAGAAACTCCATTTCCAGAGAAAACAATAAAAACCACAACAAATTTCAACTGATACTGAAGAGCAGGGAATGGATATGCATGTTGTTGTGTATTAAAAAAAAAAATGGTGTTGGAACGTTGTTCATTGATGATTTCTGCACATGAACGGATACCATATGGCGCCAAACCCTCTGTTGATCGTTGAAATTGGTATGTATTTGTTTTGATTGAAGTTGTGTGATGGTGCCAAATATACCTTGAAACCGTACAGAAAATGGATTAGAATTGGTTGTATATGAGTTATAATAGACATATGGTAAATCCTTTTTAAAGCCATCACTCATATGGATTAAGTTCCCTTAAAAACGGTGGTAGTCTATTAAAGTTCGTTGAAATGTTTTGGATGGTGGCATATAATGGTTATATAATGAGATTTTTGGATGGTGGTAAAAGAAAAAAATAAATAAATCCATCTTCTATCTTAATGCAAAATTATCAATTCATTTTATGGACAGAATAGCATGTGGGGTTTTTGATATTTGAACTAATTTGGAGATTGAAGAGTATTGAGAGCTTCTTTGTCTTAGCATTGTATTAGAGTTTGGAGTGCATTGAGATCTTCATTGTTTTACTATTTTTTGAGGATGGCTCCAATTGATGCAATATTAGAGTCATTGGACAATCTAATACTCTCTACTATGGATAATACAATCAAAAAGGATTTTCTCACCGATATTCACAGTTGTTTACAAGATGTACATGACAAGATTGAATTTTTAGAGCTTGAATCTCAGCTACAGCAAGAAGAATTACAACAATGGAGTCGTCATTCTGAACCTGTTGTTGAAATTTGGTACCGGAGGACAGGTGGTTCCCTAAGGTTTTGATTTTTAGCCTAGGGAAAAGTGTCCAAAAGAATTTAATTTTTCTCCTAAAGTAACTTTATAATTTTTATAAAGTTAAATCTAATTTAAAAGTGACTTTAAGTGATAAAGTTACTAAAGTCTAATTTTAAAGTGACTTTAATAAAGTTAATGTAAAATTAGAAAGGAAAAGTGACTTTGGAAATAAATGACTAAGTGGGTCTTTATTAAAGTGGGGTGAGTTAAAAAATAAAAAGTGAGATTTAAATGAGCATTTAATCTCAGCCCTAGATCTCAATCTATTTCAGCCATTAGATTTAGAGGTTACCCAAAAGTCACTTAGGATTAGACTAAAGGAGGAAAAGGAGGCAAGAGATCATTCATTCTTTCATGAGCAGATTGAGAGAAGGAGAGCAAGAGAGCAAGGGAGATTTCTGGACAAAGAGGAGAAGGAGACAGCAGCTTGGCACACATTTCAAGGCAGCAGTTGAGCAGATTTGTACAGCTGATTCAGCACATAGTGAAAGGCTGATTTTGGCACGATTTTCTAGAAATTCGTACAACTAGTTTGCACAGAAATCGAGTGGTTTGCACAGAAATCGAGGAACAGTTTGCTGTTTTTTTCTGCACGCAAATCGAGGTCTGTACAGCACATTTATTGCAATCCGTACAACGTATTTAATGCAAGTCGTACGACAGCATTTAACGCTGAAAGTGGGCACGAAAATCGAGGAGGCATACAGCATTTATTGCTGTCCTGTTTGTTGTAATTTCCAATTTGCTGTGAGACACGGGAAAAGAGATAAGTTGTAAATTTGCTTGCTGATTTTTTTGCTGAATATTTCTCACTGTAAAAAAGGCATTTTCAGAAATAAGGAAGAGCTCTCGAACTGCTTTTCCCCAAGAGTTGTAGGGATTTTTTCCAGGGTCACATTGACCAAAAACCACTGTGTTCAAATGTGTTAAATGACTATTTGTACCTGCTTATTTTTTTTTTTTTTCTGCATTTTCAGCATTCTGTAAAATTTCCAGAATTTGTGTTTTCAGCAAAAATTTATTTTTTCAGTTGTTGAATGTATGGATATGGGAAAGGGCATTTAACTATATGGGAGAAATAAGGTAAAACTGAAAACCGGGGTGGGAAATGAGAAATTTCTACACCTGTTTCTGTTCAGAACAATGAAACAAACTCCCATAAACAGCAAGTCAATATTGTTGAAGTTGGTTCAGATCCAGTGCCCAATAAAGCAGCAGTTATACATGCAGATGCAGAAACTCAATTTGCACTTCCCAAACCCATCATCAGACCTTAGGAATAGCTTGTCCACAACAAGCACAAAACTAGTGTTGGATATGAGAAGGACTTGTCCTTTCATATTCCAGACTACTCAAAGCCCATTCAGTTTCAGAGTGTTGGATTCATTCATGACAGTTCACCTTCAGCTGTTCCAGATTCTGCCCCTCTTCCACAGCGACAGCAACAACAGCAGATTGTGAAATGCCAACACTGTGACCGAGTTTGAAAGATCATTGTTTTGATCTTCATCCATGTAAAGCACTGTCATAAAACCACCCATTCTTCACACAGATGCTTCAGAAACAAACGTGATGCAAGAACAAAGATTCATCTTGGATGGATCGCTTCTTGGCAATGGGCATCAACAGCCAAGAAGATATTCCAATCACATGTTAGAACTTGTTCCCGAGTATTGAACAGTCTTGCAGTTGAGTTTTATCCATCATCTCACCTTGTATCTGACAGGGGGGGAAATGATGTCATCTACAAGCTTCAAAGTCACATCAAGCGAGCCTGAGCCACAACCTGCCATTTACATATTCAGAGTTGTAGCCAGAAACAAAGATGCCCCTAAGCATGCCTTCAGTTGGTAATCTGGGACACTTCCTCTAGCAGAAGACTTCAGCTTCTTGCCAGTTTTGGAAGAATTCCAGGAACAGAATTGGGGACACTTCCTCTAGCAGAAGACTCCAGCTTCTTGCCAGTTTTGGAAGAGTTCCAGGAATTGCATTAAGCATTCCAGAGTTGTTGGTCATCCTTAAACCATCATAGGTGAGACCTCCCTTTCATGGTTGAAGGTTTCCCTCTTCAAAACAATAGAAGCACTTCCTCTAGCAGCAGACTTCAGCTTCTTGCCAGTTTTGGAAGAGTTCCAGGAACTGCACTAAGCATTCCAGTGTTGGTGGTCATCCTTAAACCACCGCCCTTTATACCAACATTTCAGAGAGCACATTCAACCTAGTGTTGCCATGCATTTTTTGCACATTTTGTATTACAGCTCTCTTCTTGGACTCATACATAACTCTTCGGATTAGGGGGGGAAATGTTGGACACCTAATCCTCAATGGGTTAGTGTAGAAGCCGAATGGACAAAAGGAGTCTAAGAGACCTTGGGATGTGAAACCTAACGGTCACAATATGTACTATAAATGTATATCAGTTGTTAATAAAAATTGTATTGTCATGTTTTATCTTTCCTATTTGTGGTTTCCCATGTGTGTTTAACATCCGTTGTAGGCCCATAGCCATAGGCAAGGGCCTGCGAAAAAACCTGTAGTACTTGGAGATACCTTTCCAACAAGGTATCTTATGCGCCAAACGGAGATAATATGACCAAGTTATGACCCCAGAAAGTTGGTTGCCCAACTAACCCCAATAGGGCCCACAAACTCTTGGCGTTACATCTCCTGGGGTTAGGGTTTTGGTTGTTTAGGGTTTTCTCATGTTTTTCAATAATAAATAGGCCCTTGAGCCTCATTATAACACAGTTCATAGGCATGTAGCCACCACATCTCTTCTCAGAGAGAAGCTACCATTGCCCGAACTAGTCTTATTTCCATTCTATTTGTAAGCACATTTCAGTATTTGATATTAATTAAATGAAGGGTTATTTCTGCTGCATCTTTGTATTTCTGGTTATATCTGTAATTTGTTGCGTTCGTGTTTAAGTTTGGATCAGTGGTATCAGAGTGGCCTGCTCTTTCTATGTTTTTCTTTGCATGTCCCCAACGAGTTCGGGATATAAGGAGTTAGGGCTTGAACTAGTCGAACCTTTGCAAGACCAGCCTCGCAAATCCCAATGGCCTCCCATGGCAGAAAAAAAGAAAGATGAGGGGGTAGGAGATCCTTTCAAAAGAAAAAGCCCTCGAGCGACAAACGAACACGATGATATACAACTTTGCCCAAATCCTTCAACAGTTACCCAAGGGCAACATATCTACTTCCAGCAGCTACTTTGGAAGTGCCACACCCTTTAAGGTACAAGTTTACTTTGACATTCCCTTATTTGAGGGTTAGGTAGGTGCGAACGCCGTAAATAAATGGTTAAATCTGCTCGAAGGATATTTTTTGGTTCATGATTTTTCCAGCCGGGAAAAGATTACCTATGTTCTTCTCAAAGTCTCCCCCCACGTCAAGGACTGGTGGGAAACCTACTGTGAGCAGAAGGATGAAAGTACGCAATAACTATTTTCCGCTGCACCCACTTGGGATTCGTTCCGAGACGCCACCAAGGAGCAATACTACCCTGCTGGGAGCTATGAGGATAAATACATAAAGAGGACCACACTCCGACAGGGAAGGGACCAAGGCGTGTCAGAGTTTACCAATGTTTTTCATACCCTTCGGACGAAGTTGGGTATCAAGGATTCTAAGAAACATTTAGTACTCAAGTACAGCGGTTGCGTACATAGGTACATCCAGGATGAGATGGAGTTCCTGGACATCTCCTCACTCGGCACGGCGTACCAATACACTGTCAAGATTGAGCATAAGCTTAAACAGAAAAAGTGAGACTTTGGATCTGCGAATCCAAAGCAAGGGAAAGGCACCCCCAAACCACAAAACAAAGGGAAAAGCCAAGGCAGGGCGACGCAGGATAACCCGTTGAAGCCGAAAGCAAAGAACAACACCCCGAAGACAAAGAAGGACACAGGAAAGTGGTGTGAGTTCCATAAGAGCTCCACTCCCAACACAAGTAAGTGTCGGACCAAGCAGTCACTAGTGGCCGAGTTGAAGGCTTCTAAGTTCGATGCATGTTCTGACTCTGAGTCAAAACCCGACAAGGGGAATGACAAAGGGAAGCAGATCATTGACGCAGAGCTGAGGGCCACTATGGCCACCACCAAGATCCAGAAGATTGAGCCTGAAGATCCAAAAGAAGGGGAGCGCATATTCTACTCATATGTGTGGGTGAAGGGTTCTCCACTTTAGTTCATTGTCGACAGTGGGAGCCAAAAGAACCTCATTTTAGCAAAGGTCGTGAAGCGACTAGGCTTGCCAACTACAACACATCCACAGTCGTGCACCATCGGGTGGCTTCACCAAGGATGAGATCTCCGCATCAACCAGTAGTGTCGCCTTTCCTACAGCATCAAGCCCTTCATGGATGAGTGTGTGATGTCACTCCACTTGAAGTTTGTGATGTATTATTAGAACAAGCATAGTTATGGAAGCGACATGTTGTATATGAGTCTAGACCTCGCTCTGTTATTATTTCTTTGGGTACTGAGTTATACAGGATACCGAAGGTATCCCCACCTACTGCCATCTCTTTGATCTCTGCTAAGCAATGTAGTAAGGTCATCTCCCAGACTGGGAAATTTGTTTTCTTTCTAATTCGCTCTCAAAGTAAGGGAAAGGTCGTGGCCACATCCATGGCCCCCGAGAAGGGTTCCTCCAAGCAGCAAAAGCAGGTGGATACGGTCGTGGAAGAATACAAGAACATCTTCTCCCTACCCACAAGGGTACCCTTGCATTATTAGGTGAAGCATTCAATCGATTTGACTTGTGGAACACCTCTACCCAACAGGCCGATATATCGTCGCTCCATTCTGGAAAATGAAGAGATCAAGCGGCAAATCCAAGAGTTGCTGCAAAAAGGGCACATTCGACCAAGTTTCTCACCTTTTGGGAGCTCGATTGTACTTGTATAGGAGAAGGATGGGACCTGGAGGCTATGCATTGATTATCAGGAATTTAACAAAATCACTGTCAGGAACAGGTATCCAATCCCTCGGATAAATGACCTACTGGACCAACTCAAGGGGGCCAAGTATTTCACCAACATCAATTTGAAGTTTGGTTATCACCAGATTCCAATAGAGGCCACAGATGTATGGAAAACCTCCTTTAAATCCAAGGAAGGCCTTTTTGAATGGTTGGTTATGCCCTTTGGGTTGATAAATGCCCCTGCTACTTTTATGAGACTAATGGATGACATCTTGCAACCCTTCACCAACTCGTTTGTGATGGTTTATCTGGACAACATCCTCATCTTCAGCAAGAGTTGGGAATAACACTTGCAACATATTCGACAGGTCATTCAAACCCTTCGACAGCACAAACTGTGTGCCAACTTGGAGAAATGCACCTTTGGCATGAGCTAGGTCCAATACTTGGGTTACATCATAGATGAGCGTGGCGTGCATGTGGACCTGACTAAGATCCAAGTCATTCGGGATTGCCCAGCCCAAACCACTCTAACAGAGCTTCACAGCTGATCCGAATTGGATCCTTGAAAATTATCAGAGTTCTATGACTGTTTCAAATTATGACAGTGTTCAAAATCTCGTAAACAATGAGCTATCAAGAAATAACCTCTGAATAATGGTAATTTTCAGCCAGCACGGAGCAACAAGGACCTTCGGTCAAAGCGCGCTGACCGTTGGCCCATGGGGACTATGTATGGCGCAAAAATGGCAGTTGGAAGGCTCAAACCCAGAAACGGAGGTTGTTTCTGATGCACAATTAGCGTAAACGCAAGACAAAACCCTTCAAGAAGGAAAGGCCCTGAGCGCACGGTCATAAGGGAAACCAGGAAACTGTGGGAAAAGCGCTAAAACGATAGGCGAGTCCTGCACTCCAAAACCAATGGAATATCGGAAGCATTTCGGGCGATAAGCGAGTTTGTCAGAGGACCAAGCGATTCCATACATTGAATGACGTGTGTCCAGCGGATGAAAGAGAAAACCACTCTCATCGCGGGCTAACAGTCGAGCAAGTCACCCGTGCAATAAAAGCAATGACCGTAGGATCTGGAAGCCCCAGATCAAACAGCGGAGATTGCACCCGATGGGAGACCGGATTTGGCAAAAGAATAAGCTGAGGCATATAAAGGTTTGAAGTCTGATTTGACCGCTAAGCTGGCGGATGAATCATTTCACAAAGTAACCGAAGTAATGAACCGTTCGAGGAAGAGCTGGCGCTCAGTTCGTGAAGGGACAAGTGGCCACCTCTCTGTGAAACGTTACACAGTGGCGATGACACAGAAGCAGGGAATTCCAAGCGGACAGAGGCAGGCGATCCGAAGGGCCGGAAAAGGAAGCGAACAGTCAAGGGACGGATTGGCTTTAAGCCACGAACAGACAGGGAGACAGAGGAGACAGAATAAAGAGTGAAGCAAGAAGCAGAGAACAGAGAAGTCGAGCTGACCTGCAGAGCTAAGGCAGCATCAAGCAAACAGAACCGAGAAGGCTTGAGAGGTTCAAGCAATCCCTGTGAGGATATCTGTCGGGAACTGAGTACCAAATTGGACTCATCCCATTAAGACCAGTTGAGGTCGAGACTTGGTAAGGGGGAGTCTGTGTACTCTAGTGGCTTGCGGAATCCAAGTACCACCCTACTAAGCATCATCTGCTGCATGAGACTCAAATTGAGCTCCTCGTTGTAAAAACTCTGCTCAAAGACACAATAAAAAAGGCCACCACTAAAAGCTGGACCAAGAGACGTAGCCCAGGGGGATTGGGTGAACTACTTATTAAATTGTTATGTTTTGCATTTGTTTGCTGTGTTTCTCTTACTGTTTTCCAATGTCTGTTTATTTTGCAATCTTATTGATCCGTTGCCTAAGATAATATAAACACACACACTAGCACATGTGTCTGTAATACCTTCATTAATTTCCTAAGGTTACCTAGGGGTGATTTCAGATCAAGTGGTATAAGAGCTATAGGTTGTTAAGGTTAGACAAGCTTGTGTTGGATTTAGCTGTTGAATGTTAACTAGATCAAAGCTCAAATTAGGAGGAGATTTTGTCGAAACTAATCCTGAAATTGAAAGAGTCTATCCTCAGAAGACAATGTCGGAGGAAGGTTCTATGGGGCCAGACCCTCAATTTATAGATAGTTTCCTGGCCAGAAGGTCCATGGTAGAGGAAATGTATAAGGACTTTAGAAAACATAAAGATGAAGATTCATCAGGCTCCAAACAAGATAAAGGAGAAGAAAAGTCTCTCCTCCAAGACCACTCAAAAGGCAAAGGGAAAGAAGAAAGCTTTCTCACACCTCCTAATAGCCCTGAACATAAAAAGAAGACAGCTTTGATTAAACTAGATTTTAAATTTGATTTACCAATATATGATGGAGAGTTGAAGGCAAAAAAGTTGGACAATTGGATTAGACAAATTGATGTTTATTGCAGAGTACAGAGTATTGATTCAGACAAGAGCAAGATTCAGCTGGACAGCCTACGCCTTGGAGGCACTGCCTTGGTTTGGTGGGAAGACAGGACCCACGCTGACATAAAGAGACATGGTAAGACTATTTCTGTCTGGAGTGAATTTGTTTCTACAATCAAAAAGCAGTTCTATCCACTGGCCTACATGCAGCAAGCCATGATGAGCTGGCAAACTCTTCGACAACTGAAAGGGCAAAGTGTACAAGGTTACACCCAAGAATTTAGGAAGAGAGCATTCATTCTAGGAATCTCATTAGACTCACCTGAGACTCTGTTGAAGTACATCGATGGTTTACATAGCTACATGAGGCACACTATCCTCATGTTTAATCCCACTAGTATAGATGAAGTATCTATTCAAGCTACGCATCTAGAAGCTAGAGGAAATAATGGAAACCCAGAAGTTGGGGGATCATCCGAACCCACTGCAAGCAAGAATAAGGAGAAAAGAAAACAGAAATGGAAAGCAAGGAAGGCCAACACTGCATAGAAAAGCAAGTCTTCATGCACTCACTATAATAAGGATGGGCATGATGATGAGCAATGTTGTATTCTGCATCCGGAGCTGAGACCTAAGAAGTTCGAGGGCAAGAAGAAGAAGACTGTTGTAGCTATTCAGAAAGATTTGGGGTTGGACTCAAGAGATGAAACAACCATTGCAGCCACAGGTATAAAAGGTAAGAATTCTGAAACATCTACTAGTAATTATGCACAATCTACCATTGATGAAGAAAATGAGAGAAAAAGACATGAGCTTTTCCATATTCGAGTTATTTCCAAACATCAAAAGATTGATACTTTGTTCGATAATGGCTCACAAGTAAATTTAATTTCTAAAGCAATTGTAAAGAGGTTGGGATTACTGACTACACCTCACAAGAAACCATACCCATTAGGATGGTTAAATGATAAAGCACAACTACAAGTGACTAGACAATCCAAACTCAAGTTTTCTTTTGGGTCAGCATTTGTAGATGAGGTTGAGTTAGACATAATTCCTTTGGGTATATGTGGAATTGTTTTAGGAAGTACTTACTTGTACGACAGAAAAAACTATTTTCTATAGAGCTGAGAACAAGTATCTACTCATTAAAGATGGAATCGAATACTTTGTAAGAACTCATAAGCTCAAATATTATTATACTCTCATAAACTCAGGGCAGATGAAACGAATGATAAATTCATGCAAACAATTTTTACTGATGGTTGTAAAGGAAAAGAAACCTGATAAAACCAATGTATTTGAGGGCTGTGATGCTAAACAGCAAGCTGATTTAGAAAGAGTTGTTTCAAAGTATGATATCTTGTTTCAAGAACCTAAAGGTCTGCTACCCAAAAAGGAAATAGTGCATGATATTAATTTGCAACAAGATGCTCCATTGCCTAACATTGGAATGTACAAGTTGTCTACTTTAGAGAATGCAGAAATCAAAAAGCAGGTGCATGAGTTGCTCGAGAAAGGGTTCATCAGACCTAACACATCACCATGTGGATCTCCAATCATTTTGGTGATAAAGAAAAATGGCTCGTGGAGAATGTGCATTGATTACCGAGCACTGAATAAGATAACAATCAAAAATCGTTATCCCCTTCCTCGCATAAATGATCAATTGGATCAATTTAAAGAAGCTGTTTATTTTTCCAAGTTGGACTTGCATAGTGGATATCATCAGGTCAGAGTTGCAGAACAAGATGCATGGAAGACTACTTTCAAAATAAAGCAGACATTGTATGAGTGGTTGGTTATGCCTTTTGGCTTAACTAATGCTCCTACTACTTTCATGAAAATAATAACTGATGTACTCAGACCTTTTCTTGATGATTTTGTTATTGTATATTTGGATGACATTCTGATATTTAGCAAAACATGGGAAGAACATTTAAAGCATGTTAAGCAGCCACTAGATGTTTTGAGAAGAGAAAAACTTTATGTTAAACTTTCAAAATTTGAATTTGGCAAAACATCTTTGAATTATTTCATACATATAGTAGGGGGTGGTGAATTGAAGATAGATCCCTCCAAGGTGGCAGTCATTGTGAACTGGCCTAAACCCAAATCTGCTACAGAAGTTAGGAGCTTCTTAAGAGAAGCACAATATTGGAGAAAGTTCATTTCTAACTTTTCCTTAATTGCATCTCCCTTACATGCTTTAACAGGATAGAACAAGGTGTTTCAGTGGGGAGGCAAATAGCAGAAATCCTTTGACACCTTGAAAGAAAATATTAGTATAGCCCCAGTACTAGCACTGCTAGATCTTCAAAGACCGTTTGAGATCCAAACAGATGCCAATGACTATGCCATGGGAGCAGTGTTGATACAGCACGGTAAACCCATATGTTATCATTCTAAGACATTTAATTCTGCAGTAGTTAACTATCACACATATGATAAAGAATTGTATGCATTAGTAAAGAGTGTGAAATAGTGGAAACATTACTTAATGGGAAAAGAAACAATTATACATACTAATCATCAACCACTTCAATATCCACACTCCCAAACTAAGTTGCAACAATCAAGACATTATAGATGGATGGGTTTTCTACAACAGTTTCATTTAGTCATTAGACGTAAAAAGGGCATACACAATAAGGTTGCATATATGTTATCTAGACCCATTATAAATGCATCTACTATACTTAAGCATAATTCTGTGTTACATGAGAGCTAAATTGAACAATATGCTCAAGATATAGACTTTAAAGATGTATATGCAACTTTAAGTCAAGGCAAATGAGTAGAAGAATTAGATTATCATATTAAGGACTGACTCCCATATCATTGTGGGAAGCCATGCATTCCACAAACTGAAAGAGTAAAGATAACTCGAGAAGCACACACTTCTCTAATATCAGGTCACTTTGGGGTAAGTAAAACAATTGCACAACTGCAAAGATTTTTTTATGGGCCAAAAATGAACGAGAGAGTTTCTAGATATGTAAGAGGGTGTACTATGTGTACAAAAAGCAAGCCCAACAATAGAAAACTAGGCTTGTACACTCCATTACCAGTTCCTTCTCATCCTTGGGAAAGTGTTTCCATGGACTTTGTTGGAGGACTGCCTAAATCTAGGAAAGGTCATGATTATTTGTATGTTGTTGTGGATAGGTTCAGAAAAATGTGTATTTTGATACCTTGTAATAAACATATTACAGTTGAAAAAACTACAAAATTGTTCTTTCAACATGTATGGGTTCATTTTGGATTACCCACTTCCATTATATCTGATCGAGACACCTGATTTGTGGGAAAGTTTTGGTCAAGTCTATGGAAACTGATGGACACCAAACTAAAGAAAAGCACAGCTTTACATCCACAAATCGATGGCGAGACAAAAATAGTCAACAGTACAGTGATCCAGTTGCTCAGGGGATATTGCAGCAAGCATCCTAAGCTTTGGGATAAACATTTGTGTTATGTGCAGCATGCTTACAACTGAGCCAAACATTCTTCCACATAGAGATCTCCTTTTGAGATCTATTTTGGTTTCACACCAAGGTCTCCCTTAGATTTTGTCTTTGGTAAGGACACAACGGTTGAGGGACACAATGATGTGGACAAGGAAACTAGATTCATTGAACAAATCCAAGAGATCCATCATGCTGTATAGGAATAGCTGGAAAAGATCCAGGCCAAATACAAGGCAAGACATGACAAGCATCAGATGGAGCATAGTTTCCAAGTTGTTGATCAAGTCTGGCTGTATATCAGCAAGGACAGGATGCAAGGTGAAGGTAGAAAGCTAAAACCAATAAGGTATGGACCTTTCAGGTTCCTTGAGAAAATTGGTGAGAATGCTTTTCGCCTTGATTTGCCAGCTTATATGCACATCTATTCAATCGTCAATACAGACAGCTTGAGACTATTTGAACCTTCGTTAATTGAAGATCCTGAAGAACAAAGTCAATTGCCTTCTATTGATGACCTGCTACCTTAATATCTTAATGAATTGCAGGAAGACACAGTTCTGGATAAGAAGATGAGAATGATGTGTAGGGGAGATTTTGAGTACCTTAGAATTTGGCTCAGGGGTTCAAATCCAAGCAGTGCAAAAATGATAGAGATTGGAGAGGTGAGAAACTTGTATCCTCACTTAGTCGATGCTTGAAAACCAACTTTTGGTGGTCCAAAAGCTTTTTCAATGGGAAGGTCGTGATCCGAATTGAATCCTCAAACAATTCCATGATTGTTAAGTATGAATGAAATACTTCAAGAAATCTTATAGCTATCAGAAATAACCTCTGAATAATGGTAATTTGTAGCCAGCACAGAGCAACAAGGACCTTTGGTCAAAGTGCGTTAACCGTTGGCCCATGGAGACTGTGCATGGTGCAAAAATGGCAGTTGGGAAGCTCAAACCCATAAATGAAGGTTGTTTCTGATAATCATGTATCATTGGGCAAAATCCCTTGAGAAGGAAAAGCCCCGAGCACTTGGTCACAAGGGAAACCAGAAAACCATGGGAAAGTGCTAAAATCGACAGGCGGGTCCCGTGCTCAAAACCGACAGAATATCAGAGGCATTTCAAGCGATAAGTGGGTTTAGCCGAAGACCCAACAATTCCATACACTGAGTGATGTGTGTCTGGCGGGGAGAGAGAAAAACTGCTTACATTGTGGACTAATGGTCGAGCAACTCACCCGCGCGATATAAGCGAAGACCGTAGGATCTGGGGGCTCTAGATCAAACGGCCGAGGTTCAACCTGATGGATGACCAGACCCAAGGGAGAAATAAGCTACAACGCATCAATATTTGAAGTCTGATTTGACCAATGAGTTGACATAAGGATCCGTTTCACAGGCATCTAGGAAATAACAGAAAAAATGACCGTTCAGGAAGAACTGACACTCAGTTCGCAAGAAGATAGGTGGCCACCTCTCTGTGAAACGTTACACAGTGGCGATGACACAAGAGCAGGGAATTCTAGCGGATGGAGGTAGGTGATCCGAAGAGATGGAAGAGGAATTGAACAGTCAAGGGACGAAGTGGATTTAAGCCATGAACAGATAGAGAACATAGAAGAGATAGAATAGAGAGTGAAGCAAGAAACATAGAACAGAGAAGTCAAGCTGACCTACAGAGCTAAGGTAGCATCGAGCAGACAAAACCGAGAAGGCTTGAGAGGTTCAACCAATCCCTATGAGGATATCGGTCAGGAATTGAGTACGAGATTGGACTCATCCCATCACGAACAGTTGAGGTCGAGACTCAGTAAGGGGGAGTTTGTGTACTCCAGTGGCTTGGGGAATCCAAGTACCACCCTACTGAGCATCATCTGTTACAGGAGACTCAAATTGAGCTCCTCATTGTAAAAACTCTGCTTAAAGACACAATAGAAAAGGCCACCACTGAAAGCTAGACCAGGAGACATAGCTTAGGAGGATTGGGTGAACTCCTTATTAAATTTTTGTTGTTTTTCTATTTTGATTACTGTGATCTCTTACTGTTTCAAGTGTATGTTTATTTTGCAATCTTATCGATCCATTTCCCAAGATAACATACACACACACACCAGGACATGAGTCTGTAATACCTTCATTAATTTCCTGAGGTCATTGGTGAGCTCCAGTATTGCAGCAATAATGCTGCAACTCCTGGGACTCCCTTCTTTACTTTTATCAACCCGGTAGTTCATAACAAACTTGGAAGCGACGGTGTTGTATGCACAAGTAC
>APFE030214487.1:321914-359561 GCA_000404065.3 Pinus taeda
TTTCCGCCCAATGGTAGGTATAGATCTTTCTGATACAGATAATCTTCCATAGCGAGAAGTTTTGGCCGTTAAATTTCTTGACCCTAAACTTACCATCTTCCGCCATTGCTCCCACTCGAACTAGGAACCCTTCTTTCCTGCGAGTTTATCAGCCAAATAGACCTTCGGCTCTGATACCAGTTGTTAGAAAATTATATATTACGGAGCAATGGAACACATGAAATAATGCAGAAATATAAACACAGAAAAACGCACAAAACAAGAGAGACACAGATATACGTGGTTCACCCAGTTTGGGCTACGTCCACCCCGAACAGCCAGTCCTTCCTTTCTATTATCCAGCAAAACGAAGAGACACAACCTACAACAAATCCGCTGTAATATCCTCTGTCTTATCTCACAGTCTCACCTCTCTGTTTCTCGCTCACACAGAATACACATCTATCTCACAGCCTAAAATACAATGCCCTCATACAAAGAGAGGGGTTGCCTTCTAGGGCAAAAAACCCTAAACTAAACATAAGTTCTACCGTCAGATCATCCGCCTAATGAACGGCCCAGATTGACTAGAAATTACTATACTTTTACAAGGCAATTTTACAGCTGTTTTTAGCTTCGGGGGCGCTGCCCCCGAAACCCCCCACCAGGGGGGGGCTCCCAAAGGTCGCAGCCGCCCCCCCTTGGACCCCTGCTGCAGCGAATATTTTACGGGCGGCGTTGCCGCCCCCATTTTGAACTGGGGTCCAAAGTGGCGGTACTTTTGAATATAGAAGATAATCAGGCTCCACACCCAACAACCTCTATCTGAAGAAAACATCTTTTTGTATTTTTGAATAAATCGTCAGTTTCATCATGCATTGGCTTTCACTATTCTTGACTGTGCAGGGGTGGATCAATGAGGAGAAATGCTTGGAAGAGGGTGGGAAGGTTCAGAGAGGGTCTAAGGAGTCCCTAAACACTCTTCTAGAGAGTTTCACAAAGTTTGGCTATCAAGAAACCTCATTTGTGAGCTTCTACAGGAAGTCTGCAGGGGTTCTACAGGATGTTCAGGAATTTCTACAGGATGTTCAGAAATTTCTACAGGATGTTCAGAAAATTTCTACAGGATGTTTAGAAATGGGATTTTGGAGGATGGATGAGTGAGGGAAGATGAAGGAATGGGTATGGAGGTAGGATAGGGGTTTGAAGTGGCCCAAGGACTGGTGGATGAAGTGGGGAGAAGGTGTAGATGGCTGAATTGGCTCAAAGAAGGCTGAAACAATGGTTGCACAAAAAGGTAAGGTTATGTGGGCAATATGACAAATGTGAGATGAGAAACCCAATTAGGAGATGGAATAGATGGTTCTAATGAAGCTTGGGTGGATGAAGAAGTGGTAGAGATGCTCTGCACCGTGTACTTTCGACTGAACCCACAAAGACTTGCAAGTAACCAAAGTCCTAGTTAATGTAATCTAGCTAACAATAAAGTGAATGAACAACAACTTGATTTGAAAGGGAACCATATATATATATATCAACTATGCAATGAAACATTTCAAATATCTAAACATGTAACCAACTTTTGCAAATGAAAATAGTACACTAGTGATTCATGGCAAAGCAAAAATAGTGTTTTTGTTTGGGACAGCAAGGTTACTTCAATTCCAGCCCCTGATCCAATGAGGGAGAGGTGAAACCAAAGGTGTTTGTTGGCCCTTTTTCTGGAGATTTTCCCTGTTATTATCCTACCAACCTATTCTAAACATCTGAAGCATTTCTAACCATAAACAGTGACCTAGTAATCAACACAATTTAATCTGCCTAACAGACATATGTTTGCAAATGCATAAAAGGAAAAACAACGATGCATAAAGGAAAGATAATTGTACATAAAGGAGGCCCTTGAATCTTAGGTTGGGCCCAACCCTGAGAGCTATGGCTCCTATAGAGAACTCAGAGCTGATATAAAATAGGACTGCTTATTATTATCAAAACATAGTCATCAATCAAAAGTTATGCCAAAATGGCTACAAGAAAACGAGCTGAAAGTGACAGCACTATACTGCAAAAAAATGCAATGGTTTCAAAAGTAAACTACGAAGGTTGAGGCCTTCTTATTTATACATCACAAGGGCCCTAGCAGGCCTCCTAGATTCAAGGGACTCGGCTGTCCCAACTGTTAGTAGACAGTCCCTTTTCCAAAATCTACTTGGTTGCCTTCAAGATCCGTTTTAGTGGCCTGTGAGCTCAGAGTTGAGGGTGGAGATCCCGAGGAAGGGCTATTTAATGTCAAAGACAACCCCCCGACGAATCCTCACCTGAAGCTTGTCTGTCACCTAGCCCATGATTGCTCGGTTTTGCTCCAACATGTGTCCAAAAAACCTGAAATAAGCACGTGTTAGCCACCTATGTAGAGTGACCATCCTTATTCATTCAAATGACATAAACATACTAAAAAATAATGCATAATCTATGAAAAATGGAGGATTGAACAAGGATTGAACAAGGATAATTAGGCAAAATGAGCCCAATAAGTTACCCAATTTGGGGCTCATCAGTCACCTAGGGGTGATTTCAGATCAGATTGCAGGGTGGGGAACTGTGACTTTAGTATGAGACTTTAAAAGGAAAGGTATGAAATGTTTAACAGATTTATAAACTACATAGGATTTATTATCTATACCTCGGTATTTTAATCCAACACCTTGAAATCCTAAAGTCATAAAAGAAATAGGAATGTCAATATTATCATAATTCTTTTCTATAAGGGTTGTTTCATACGAAACATCAAATGAAAATGTATATAATAAGAATTACTTATCAAAATTGGGATTTATTAATGTTGGAGCATCAACAATAGCCTCTTTGATTTTTTCAAAAGCATCTTTCCCAATTGTAACCTATTTAAAAGTATGGTCCTTTTTAATCATATCCTCCATAGGTTTGACTTTTTCTGCAAAACCAAGAAAAAATATTCTAACAAAGTTAATCTTCCCTAAAAAGGATTGCATGGATTTTTTGTTATGAAGAAGAGTAATCTGTAAGATTTATTTAACTCTTTCTAGATCAATTATAATCTCAGTTTTGGAAACTATGAAACCCAACAACTTGCCTTTAGTGACAACAAATATAGACTTCTTTGGGTTTAAAGAAATACCATATTTACCATATTTATCAAATATTCCTTTCAAATGATCAATATTTCGAAATATTTTCTACGAATAAACAATAATTTCATGAAGATACTACCATGAAATTATTAATGAGACCATTAGAAGCAATATCCATGGATCATTGAAACGTTTCTCCTACATTGATTAATCAAAAGTGCATATTTTGATAAGTGTATGTACCACATTTGGTTTGAAAAGTAGTTTTAATCTGACCTTCGAGAGAAACCAGAATCTGGTTGTAAACTAAGGATCCATCAAGTAAATAAATTATCTCTGAACTTGCAACAAATTGTAAAATTTGTTCCATTCGAGGAACAAGGTAATTATCTTTTTTAGAGGACTTGTTCACATTATGAAAATCAATACAAATTCTAATACCCTATTCTTCCTTAAAAATGGGACCAAATTTGATACTCATTGAGAATGTATAACAAGTAAAATTATTCAATTCCTCTTTGATTTGACCCTCAAGCCTTAGATGCATTTTTCTGAGTTTTTTTAAGAGGTTTTGTATCTCATTTTATTGGGATTACATCTTTAGTGATTTTGGTGTCATAAAATTTCAAATCATCATAAGTCCATGCAAATACATATTTGTTTTTTTGAATAATTTAATGAATCTAAATCATTCTAAAGAAGTACAATTGATTCCCAAATTAACATTTTTAGGTTGTTTTTCTATTCTTATATTAAAAACTTCAAACTTCATTGAAGAATTATTAGTCTTTCAATTTGTACTACCTTTGAATCTGTTTCAAAAATCATATATATATTCTAAATAGACTATGGATTTAGCAATTGAATTTTGTGGTTCAAATCTATGAGGAAATTCTGATTGCAGTTTTTCATTATATTGATCTTCATCAATAACATTTTTTTAAAGTATCATCTAAGATCAAAAAATCTTTAATTTTATCATCATCAACGAATACTCACCAATTATATATGTTATTGGGTACAGATGGCCAAAAAAGTATTTCAATTGAGAATCCTTGAGGTGAGAAATTTTCAACCAGTAGTAGGAGCCTTGAAGCAACATTTTCTAAAAGATTAGCATCATTTTTTTGACATTGAGAAATGAGCTTAATTCAAAACTGTCAAAATTTTGAGGCAAGTCCCAAACTTCCTACCCATAATTTTTCAAATGATTGGATACAAAATAAATGGTTTTGCTGCATTTTCTAACAATTATTTTTTATACATCAAAGACTTTAATATTTTGTATTTCCATTCAAATGGCTTTGAAAAGACCTTGAAGCAATGCTTCATATTTTGCTACATTGTTTGTAGAAGGAAAATTTAATCTACTCGATAAAAGAAACTTATTACCTTATGTATCTAGTAAAATGCATCTTATACTAGCACCTTCTGCTAATTTAGACCCATCAAAGTATAAAGTCTAAAGATTTGAATTTACATGATCATGTGTTAACATAATAGGAATAACTTCGACATGTGAAATTTGTCTGGAATTTAAAGCAACAATAGTGAGAAAATCCAAGATTTCAATTTATGTTTCTAGAACAATAGATTCTTCATATGTGATAATTCCAAGAAAAGTATCAAATGTGTAGTTATCTAATGATACTTCTGGAGAATTAATTGGTTTCATTGGATTTTCAAGATCTATAACTATATGTTTCATATGTTGCTCTCTTTCTACCTTGACTTTATTTGGTCTTCCATTTAATGGAAACCAAATATGAGACCAATCAGTTGAAAAATATCCATTAAAAATCTCAAACCAATCATGAGTAACTATTAGACCATAAGATTCTAGGATGTGAGTCACAATGATATCAACAATCTGAAAAATCCTAGGATTAGGCAATTTTTATAAGTACATCTTTAATTTCTCCCAGAACCTCAACACTTGACCTATCTAGTTGGAATATTTGTGTTGATGTTTGAATTGGAGTAATAGTAAATTTCCTAACCACCGATATTGGCATTTCATTTGATGAAGTCCCTGAATAAACAAGACAATTGTCAACATTTTGATTGCAATTTTTGAAGGTCAAAAAACAAGTGGGAGTTTTAGAAGATGATCTATCCCCAATTATTGTTGCTTTGATATTAGATATTTTTTTGGTAGGGGCTCTCTCAAAATATTCAATAGTTTTAGTATGAGATGATTCTTTACCTAAGGCTTTAAAAAATTTATCCCTTTATTGAGTGATTTTTGATAATTCAAATAAATAAATATTCACCCTATTATTTTTCATGTCCTCTACCAAATCATATTCAATATGAATAGTTGGAGGAGCAATATTAGGTGTGTTGGTGGCTTTATTAGAAGTGAATGTTTTTTAAGCAAGAGAGGTAGGATTATTTCTAGCTGAAGTAGAAGCAGGACTATAATATTGATTTTGAATTTTACTTATAGTCTGAACAACATTAGCTTCATCTTATTCTTGCTCTACTAAATCATTATCAAATAAACCACCTTTTGATACTATAACACCCTCCTCTCACATTTACCAATGTTAAACAGGCCACTCGGGTAAACATGCGATGAGAGGCTACTACAATATGATTCAATTCCCCATGTATAGTTAAGGAAGTGCAACTAATACAACAAAACCAATCTGACCTTCTACATATGTCATAGAACCTACAAGAGCCAACCAACCCTTCCAGGTGATCAACCCTTGAGACAACTTGACACTTCACTTCTCTAGAGCCTCAATCGCTCCAATGACATGAGAATGTGTATGATTAGGGCCCTCTAGTCACTCTCACAACATGGGCATGCAAGAGACTGGGGTCTTTTTCAGTTAGCTCTAAGGCTGTGACTCCAGATTTTGTGCCACGTTTTCAAGGCCACGACTCAGGCCACTTCCCAGAACTCCATGAAATCTTCAGGAATGAAAAGTAACATCGAGACAATGAGACAAATGCAAATACTTAAAAAAATACTTGAATGGACCCCTACTATCCATGGCAGCTGTTGAGTCCCAAAAATGCATCTTTCCTACACCTTTTTCTAGCTTCTTCCCATTCATCTGAACCTCCTAAGTCATCAGTATCATTGCATATTAGTTTAGAAAAGGGCATTTAAAGTGGTTTCTTGACTATGTGTTTATGTTGCTATTTGAAGTAGATTTTTTCTTATAAGCTGCAGAATCTTGTCACTTTCCACAGCCAGCCCAAGTTTTTGCAGTTGTTTGTCAAATTCTATATTGCAGGTGTCTTCAGGTGAATCGAGCCACATGGGCAAGTCACAACCGATGTGGACATGGACCGAGTCCTATTGGCTCAGTCAAATTCATCAGAAAAGGCCATAGTCAACGGTGGGCAAAGCGGTGGTCAACTCAAGAGTCCGACGGTGATAAAACTCTATTTTTCACCATGTGAAGCTTTGTGTGGTTGTTCCTAGATCTCGGGGGATAATTTAACACCTGTGGACTGCTCCATGAATCAGATCCAATAGCCACCTTCCAAAGATTGAATCCTCACGGCAGCCATAGTGCTAAATCTCGGGACGTGGTTGTTTACGTGTCTTGTATCAGCACAGAATGTAGGAAAACAATTATGTCATCCTTTGTTATAAATAATGCATTCTCATACACATATTAGTTAGCTTTTTGGTAATGTAATTCTGACTGTAAAGGAACCCACTGTGTCGTAAATTTATCACTGTGTTATGACTTCATTTTAATACATGAGAAGACTCTGTTTCTGAGCTCAATTCATGGTTGATCATTGATTCTCCGAGGATTGTGCAAAGGGCCCCTACACAGGCCGAGGTCTTGTTTATTACTGTAGAGTTTCATGCTTTATTTCTTTATGTTCTTATGCCATAATCATTCACTTGTATATATATCACATTTCTTATGGTATTAACGTTTGATAGTTGTCCATAGCTTTTCACATTTTATATATTGTTAATTGATCAGTGCTTTTGTTTCAAATTACAATAGGCAACCCGGGCATTTGCACATAGTTTTCTAATGACTAATGACATGGAATTATTTTTGTCCTTCTGCTGATTTTCATTTCCTTTAGTTTTTAGTTCCATCACTGTGTTATTTTTCAGTTTTTCTCATTTACTCTTCTGCAAGATAGATATTAAATTACTCGTCATTTTTAGTTACCTCCTAAAGCCAGAGCAAGTCAAATGGTGAGGGATTGAAGTATGAATGCGTAGTTTGATATTAGTTTATTTTTCTACAAGTTAGTTATTGAATTTCTCATGTCATTCTCAGTTATGCCCTAAAGCCAGAGCGAGTCGAATAGTGAGGGATTGAAGTATGAGTGTGTAGTTTGATATTAGATATATTTTCTGCAAATTAGATATCAGATTGCTCAAGTTGTTTATGACTACCTCCTAAAGCCAGAGCGAGTCGAATGGTGAGGGGTCAGAATATGAGTTGATGTAATGTGATTTTAGTTTACTTTGCTTGCAATTCTTGGATTTCTTTGAGTTCAGTTTTTCTTATATTTTCATGGTAGCAAGGATAATGGGTTTCATGGTCACTAGCTCACTATTGTTTAATTAGAATAGTGGCACATTTTCACTCTCTTTTCAAGAATTAGTTTCATCATCATATGTTTTTAAAAAGTTTGAAGTTTTGAAAATCATTTTAAAAGACATCATTGCCTTGAACATTTATATGATACTTTTCTTGTAGAATTTCCATCTCACATTAGGGAATTAATAGAAATAAACCCAAAACAAAACAAAAACTCAAAAACGACAAAAAAAATAAGAAATAAGTTATCTTGCACATAGAGTGTGCCGCACTTCAACAGTTTATGACTCCCGGATTGACAATTAATACAACAATTTAGGACACTCTAAATTAACCAAACATTTTGGCATCGTTGTGGGGGAAGTGTAACTAGGTAGACAATTTCCTAAAAAAAAAACAATAAAAAGAAGGGAAAAATTGATAACTTCTTGAAGTATGCTCTCCTCTTGCACTTACTGTGATCTGGAGGATCAGAAAAGAGAGTTATTGGTTCAATAATTTCTTAAGTATGCTCTCTTCTTGCACCTAGTGTGACCTGGAAGATCAGAAAGAGAATTATTAGCCAAACTTAAAAATAAAAAATGACATGCATAGAGAAATAGATTCTAGGGGAAGGTTTATAGCTAGAGCCAAGAGTTCGATTTTCACAACTTCGTCTTCTTCAAGGCATAGACAAGATTCACCACCATCTACCCCTAGCCTTAAGATTCCTGGAATTCAAGGAGCAGATGAATTAGAGGATTCTCCTACACCATCTACAAAATCTCATTTAGAGGAGGACCCTTTCTTTACTTCTACAGGAGAGCATATTGTAATTCAAGAAGTAGAATCACCTGAAGAAGAAAAGGAAGAAACTCCCTCTCATCCTCCCTTAATAGAAGAACTAGAGGACTCTGAAGAAATTATCATGACAAAGGAAGTAGTAGATGGATTTGGAGGTAGAGGTAGAGGTAGAGGAGGAGGAAACAATGGAAGAGGAAATGGAGGAGGAAGAGGTAACAACGGAGGAAAGAGGTCAAAAACTCAAACTTTTTCCTTCAACATTAAAAGGAGCTGCTTTGAAATGGTTCATGGGACTAGCCACACAATCTATTAATAGTTGGAATGATATGAAACAAACATTTTTGGATAGATACCTGGACTATTGCATGCCCACTAATCATAAGGATGAGGTATTCAAGATGATGCAAAAAGAAGATGAAAACTTGGAGGACCTACTTGAAAGATTTCAATACAACTTAAGGAGAGAAAAAATGAGTAATCTAGATGAGGAAACCTTGAAAGCCCTTCTAATGAAAGCCATTAGAGATGAATGGATAGACATTTTAAACATGATGGGAAAGGGAGATATCTCTCAACTTCCACTTCATGACATAGCAGAACTATGTGTCCATCTCTCAAGAGGAAAATCTAAAACTACAAAAGGGCCTAGAGATCCTTCTCTGATTAGAGCAAACAAATCTACAACTAGTTCAGTAAGTAGGGTAGAGATTGGCAATATGCTTGATGAGTTCAAAACTGATATTTTAGGGAGCCTTAGTGAGCAACTAGACACCCTTAAAATACAAAACAAGCAAAAAGAAGAAGCTGAAGCTGTGACCATCTTTTGTCCAAAATATAGGAAGAAACATGATTTAAGGGAATGTCCCTTGGATGCAAAAGTTGTAGAAACATGTATGATTTGCTCGGAAAGCCATGAGACCAAGGATTGCCCTTCAATTCTTGGCCTCAAAGCTGTCTTTCAAGAAGATCCAAATTCAGTGGAATCTCTCTGTTTTATTACAAGGAGACCATGGAAGGGGCAACAAAATCAAGGGTTCAAAAATCCTATGAACTTTCAATCCCCGCCAAATTGGAATCCTTGGCAACAACCTTGGCCCTAATCTCAAAATCCATATCAATCTTGGGTACAAGGTATGCAAAATCCTTATGGGAGATTTGCTCAATTTTATCAATATCCTCCATCCTTTCCAAATCAACAAGCTCCACAACTTCCAAATCAAAACCCACAACTTTCATTACCATTCCCACAACAACAACAAACTCAACAAAATTCTCAACTCTTGCTTCCATTCCAACAAAAAGCAAATCAACTACCTTCCCAGCAATTTCCAAATCCCAATAATAAAAATCCTCAAAATTCTTACATAGTAGAAGGACAACAATTTCCTACCTATATGATTGTTCCTCTCAATGATGTACAACTCAGATCTGGTAGAGTTTTAGAAAAACCTTCTATAGATGCTCAAAATCAAAGTATTTCCGAGGAAGATTCTCTTGAAGCCAATAAAGGTTCTAAAGCATCTCTTCAAAACCCAAACACTCAAAAAGAAAAAGAAAAAGAGTCAACCCCCACAACTCCTATAGTTGAGCAACCTGCATTTTCATCCACACCTCCTTTTCTCGAAAGGTTACAAATTGACAAAGGAGTGGAAAAACAAATCTTGTTGCCTGACTATGATTTCCTAGATGAATTAAAAAATGTCTGTATCAAGATTCCCTTGCTACAAGCCATTAGAGAAATTCCTATTCTAGCAAAAACAATAAAGGAGTTGAGTCTCAAAAGACCAGGAAGGAAACCAAGAGATACAAGAAGAATCCACCTGGTAGGAACAATTACAGATATCATGATAGGAAAAATTACCATGCAGAAGTATGTAGATCCTGGTAGTCCAATTGTCAAGACACATATCAATGGGGTAGAAATTCCAAATACTTTGATTGACTTAGGGGCTGCTATCAACATTATGATTAGACAAACTATGGAACAGCTAAAACTTCCTAATCTTCTTTTTACACCCACCTTACTACAACTTGCAGATTGATCTATAATCAAACCGGATGGTGTATTAGAAGATATTTCAGTCTCCTTAGATTCTTGGGAATATCCAGTAGATTTCATGATTTTGACTCCCAAAAGTAATCTAGGAGGGCATCCACTCATTCTAGGAAGACCTTAGCTAGCCATAGCTGATGCTTTCATTAGTTGTAGATCTGGGGATATGTACATTTTTGATGGTGATTCGACAATGAATTCAATTTGTATCCTCCAGTAAAAGCAATTACAGAAGTAGGAGATAATGAATGGGTCGATGATGAGGACACTACACAACCTGTCTTTACCATTTCTGAAATCAGTGAAGATAGTCAAATTTTGAATACATTAGAAAATTTTGAAATATCTTCAGAATATGACCACACACAAATTCAGTTGGATTCTAACATTGAGTATCTATCATCTAGACAAATGTCTCTTTACTCTATGGAAGAGTTTGGTAGTTCTTCCATTGAAATTTTTCCAGGTAAAACATTGAATATCAACAAAAACTTGGAAAAATTACAACAGGGAGAACTAACCAAAATCTTACAAAAACATTCTACTGCATTTGCATGGGAATATACTGATATGAAAGGTATTGACCCTAAGACTTGTATTCATCACATTTACATCGAGGAAAATAGTATACCAATCAGACAACCTCAGAGAAGGATGAATCCCAAACCTTAGGGAGATAGTGAAAGAAAGGCTCCAAAAACTACTCAATGTAAACTTCATTTATCCAATTTCAGATAGCCGATGGGTTTCTCCTTTGGTTATAGTACCTAAAAAGAATGGTAAATGGAGAGTATGCATTGATTACAGGGAATTGAATAAAACAATCTTGAAGGATCACTTTCCTTTGCCCTTTATCGATCAGATATTAGATACACTAGCAGGCAAAAAGTACTTTTCATTCTTGGATGGTTTTAGGGGCTACAATCAAGTTCAAGTAGCAGCTGAAGATCAAGAAAAGGCCACATTTACTTGTCCATGGGGAACTTTTGCTTACCGAGTGCTTCCTTTTGGATTATGTAATGCACCTGCAACATTCCAAAGAGCAGTACTAGGAATTTTTTTTGATTTAATCCATGATTGTGTAGAGGTTTATATGGACGATTTTACAGTTTATGGTGACTCATTTGAAGAAGCATTAGAGAATTTGGAAAAAGAACTTATAATATGTAAAGAGAGAAATCTTTCGTTAAGTCATGAAAAATGTTTTATGATGTTTACTGAAGGTATTGTTTTAGGACATCACATTTCAGGAGATGGGATTAAAGTTGATAGATAAAAAGTTGAAGTCATCTCCAAGTTACCTATTCCAAATTGTCAAAGAGATGTTAGAAGTTTTCTAGGATTTACTGGATAGTATAGAAGATTTATAGAAAACTTCACTAACATAGCATCTCCACTCTTCAAACTGGTTACAAAAGACTGTGAATTCAAATGGGATCCTGATTGTCAAAAATCCTATGAAACTTTGAAAACAAGAATATCTGAAGCACCTATCTTGAGAGGACCAAATTGGAAACTCCCTTTCCATATTTCTACAGATGCCTTAGATACAGTTCTAGGAGCCATGTTGGGTCAAAAGGATTTAGTTCTTATGCGATTTATTATACCAGTAAAAATTTGACTCCCACTGAGTTGAATTATATTGTGACTGAAAAAGAGTTCTTAGTTGTTGTTCATGCAATCAATAAGTTTAGACATTATATAACAAGCTATGAAACTTTTATCCATATTGATCATTCTGCTATTATATATCTAATGAAAAAACCTGTTACTAATGGCAGAGTTACAAGGTGGCTCTTACTGTTACAAGAATTCAATATTACTGTGTTGGATAGAACAGGGAAACAAAATACAGTAGCTGATTTCTTGTCTAGGATCCAAAATACTAAAGAAGATTACCCTGTAGAGGATACGTTTCCTAATGAATATTTGTTTGTAGTAACTACTAAAACTCCTTGGTATGTAGATATTGCTAACTATTTGGTTACAAGGAAAATACCTCCACATCTATTTCCTAGTGAAAGAAGAAACATTATTCAGGAGAGTTCAAAATATTCATGGATTTCTAATGAATTGTTTAAAACAGGGCCAAATTTTGTGATCAGAAGATGTGTTAGGGAAGATGAAATACCTAACATCCTCAAGGCATGTCATGATGAACCATGCGGTGGACACTTTGCTAACAAAAGGAAGGCCTATAAAATCCTTTCTTTAGGATATCATTGGCCTTCTCTCTTCAAAGATACAAAAGAATATGTCAAAAGGTGTGGCAGCTACCAAAGAGTAGGGAAATCGACTCTTTCAAATGAAATGCCATTACAACCAGAGGTACTCATCGAACCCTTTGAAAAATGGGCGTTAGATTTCATTAGACCTATTAATCCACCATCTAAACAAAAGAAGTATATATTGGTATGTACTAACTATGTCACTAAATGGGTAGAAGCCAAAGCATTACTTTCTGCTACTGAAAATTTAGTTGTTAGTTTTCTTTATGAAGATATTTTTACTCGCTTTGGTGTTCCAAGAGAAATTGTGACAGATTAGGGAAGTCAATTTACATCCAACATGGTGGAGAAGCTGATGGAAGAATACAAAATCAAGCATAGGAAATCTACTCCTTACCATCCGCAAGCAAATGGCCAAGTGGAGTCTACAAACAAAGTTATTGAAAGCATCATCACCAAAATTGTTCATCCTACACAGAAGAGATTGGGCAAAAAGGCTTCCTGAAGCCTTGTGGGCCTACAGAACTACATGGACAAATACAACAGGACATTCCCCCTATGAACTTGTTTATGGGAAAGAAGTCCTGCTCCCCATTGAGTTCCAAGTCAAAACCTTCAAGATGGAAGTTCAGTTGGGGATGGATCTATCGGAAGCCCAAAAGCATAGAATGGAGCAGTTGAATGAGCTAGATGAGATCACACAAGAAGCAATCCTAAGAATTGATATAGTTCAATATCAGAGAGCTAAGTGGCATGACAAATACATCAAAGAGAAAAAGTTTCAAGAAGGAGACTGGGCATTGCTATTTGATTCTAAGTTTAAAGATTTTAAAGGCAAATTTGAGACTCATTGGCTTGGGCCATATGAGATTGACAAAGTCTTTAGCAATGGAGCAGTAAGAATCAAGACCATTGATGAATCTCAAACTCCTCTTATTGTGAATGGCCACCGATTAAAGATCTATCATAAGCCACTCTCAAAAGTGGAATTTGTCAAAATGTTTCAAGATAATTCTGCAATAGGGCTAGTGAAGAAGAATCCTTCTTCTCCACCAGCCTAGCCTTTGTTCTTTTCTATCAAATAAAAAGAGAAAAATTGCATAAACCTGAAAACAAATCATTGATTGGCAGCCTTATACCGAAAATGTAGGGCGAAAATCAGGAATTCCTGACACCATATATTTTCCAAAAAAAAAAAAAAATTCTCTCATTTTTCATTCCACTCCACCTCATCCTCATTCCACTCCATCTCATTTCCATTCCACATCACTTCATTTCAACTCCATTTCATTCATTTCATTCCATTAATAAAAGTTTTTATGACCATTTCCATCCAGTCAGTCATCGTTTATACATCTCATTCAGTTATAAGCTTGTTGGGTCAGTTTCCGCAGATAAGGTCAGTTTCCGCAGCTAAAGTCAATTTCCGCAGCTGCTCACTGATTCCGCAGCCAGTTGGGTTTCTGCAGCCACCACTCTGTTTTTCAAAAAAAAAAAAAAATTACAGTCAGATGTTAGTTTAGCAATCATGAAATCAAATGCAGGTATGGGGATATATTATGAAGACATAAGGCATTCAAAAGCATGAACAAGGAGCAACTGATTGAATACTAAGGAAAAATGACAAGAATTCCAAGGTATGAACAAAACTTTATTTCAAATGGCATTCTAACACATTTTTGCATAGTTATTAAATCACGAGCTCAACTATATGCAATGATTAAACAAAATTGCCTCTATAACCATTTCGTTCTACACCATTCCTCCATAAGCCATGCATTTATTTTCCAACGGTCTTATGATTAAATTCCCGGATTTAACTCAAGTTTGGAAATATTCTCACACTCCATTTGTCATTATGAATCGTGGTTGATTTGACTACGGCTTCTTTCAGCCGCACAAAATCCGCAGCCATTTTATAAACGTGCTTACGTCCATTCTACAGCCACCCAATTTTAAAAACTGTTGGATGCACTTGCTCCCCCTACTGTTCTATTGACCTCACGGCTTCATTTCCACCGTGCTCACATAAGCCTTCACCCCATTTTGTTCTCTGTTCCGCTTCATTCTGTGTACCTATTCTCTGATATCCGCTTATAGTTGCTGGTCTCCTTCATAAACCCTCACCATCTCTGCTAATTTAGATGAGTTTTAAAGAATAGAAGGAAGGATGGGATGGCTGTTGAGGGCAGAACCAGAGGAACCCAAATTTATTGAAGGATATCTGCAAGTGAAAGATATATTGAAGAAGGCCAGGTGGTTACGTTTTATCCAAAAATTCAAAGGCTACCATAGGGAGGTTACAAAGGCCTTTGCAAGGTCTTTTGACGGACTAGAGGTGGAAATTGGAAACCTAAAATTCACAGTAACTGAAGCGTCAATAGCAGCTACCACAGAACTTCCCTAGGGAGGTGAACGCTGGTTTAAGAACCGGGGCATTGGTGATGAAGCTTGGAGAGTGATCTTACGTGACCCAGGTATGGATGTCACCGTTTTCAAAAAGGGAATTCCTGTTTATGTTTTAAAAGAAGAATCGGCTAGCTTATTGTTAGTTATTCAAAAATTTATCACCTGTGAGGGACGTTTTGGAGCAATGTACATGTATCATGCACATCTGTTAATGAATTTTCTAGACAACCAAATCCTTAATCTGCCATACTTCTTACTAAACAGTTCGAAAAAGATGTCTGTAACCATCCAAAAGCATCTAGGGGACGTAGAACCACATTTGTATCACAATGGTCTCATAAAAATCCTGATAGAAAAAGAATTAAAGGAGAAAAAGGATACTTGGGAGCAATTTTTAATTAGAAATTTCTTTGAAGAACCACAAGAAACCCCTGAAGGCAGTACATCAAAAAGAAGTAGAAGAAAGAGAACAGATAATAAAACTCAAAGCCCTCCTACTAACACAGTTGAGAGAAAAGAAAAACTGTCTAAAAGGGGGAAGGAAAAAACTCCTACTAACACAGTTGAGAAAACTAGTAGGGAAGAAAGACTGTCTAAAAGGAGGAAGGAAGAGACTGAGGGTAAAAAGCCAACAAAATCAAAGGAGAAAAGAAGCATTGAGGCTGTGCATCAAACCCCTTCCTCAGAAGAAGACCATCAAGTATTATCTGAGAGATTGGTTCACCTTTAGGAACAGTCAGCTATGGCCAAAAGGAAAGGGAAAGGAAAACAGAAGGAAAAAGACAGTAGTCCGCAATATGTAAGAAGAAGCAACGGGCTTAAGGGAAAATGGAGAAAAACACAAATGAAAGGACCTCATTTTGTTGATTTGGGAGAAGGAACACCTAAACAAACTCCAGCTGGCAGTATTCCACCTCATTCTCAGCCAAATGTTGAAACTAGTCCTCAAGGTGATGACATGAGTCCTTTTCGGCTAGAATTTGAAGTCAATTCTCCTCCACAGCGTTTTGGGGACAGCCCCAGGAAAACGACACCTGAAATAGATCCAAAGCAGCAACAGGTGTATGGTTACATAGAATCCTTGGAAAGAACAGCCACGGGTCCCAACACTTCATCCACTCAACCTCACATAGCACAAGAAGCCCTAGTGAAATCATTGAAACAAGAAATCTTTGAGTTGGAGGCTTTAAATCGACATATTAAAAATGAAAATTAAGCACTCAAAGAGCAGAGCAGACTAGACAAGATCATCCATGACAACACTATGCTACACCTGGGACTATGGCACAAAAAGAATAGAAAATTGAAGAAGAAACGCAAGAAGATAAGTAGAGCACTGATTAATCTTAAGTTCAGATGCTTGATGAAGAAGCCCAGGATGTTAGCAACACCAAGAAAGAGACGAAGAGGGCTGGATGTACTGGCAGAAGCTTTAGAACATATGATTTTAAGGGGAGATAGTCCAAATTTTGGTTGCATGAGGACATGCAACACCTTCACAGTGGGGGTATGTTGAGTCCCAAAACTGCATCTTTCCTACACCTTTTTCTAGCTTTTTCCCATTCATCTGAACCTCCTAATTCATCAGTATCATTGCGTATTAGTTTAAAAAAGGGCATTTAAAGTGGTTTCTTGACTATGTGTTTGTGTTGCTATTTGAAGTAGATTTTTGTTTATAAGCTGCGGAATCTTGTCACTTTCTGCAGCCAGCCCAAGTTTCCGCAGTTGTTTTGTCAAAGTCTATATTGCAGGTGTCTTCAGGCAAATCGAGCCACATGGGCAAGTTGCAACCGACGTGGACATGGATCGAGGCCTATTGGCTCTGTCGAATTGATCAGAAAAGGCCATAGTCAACAGTGGGCAAAGCGGTGGTCAACTCAAGAGTCCTACGGTGATAAAACTTTATTTTTCACCACATGAAGCTTTGCGTGGTTGTTCCTAGATCTCGGGGGATAATTTAACACCTGTGGACTGCTCCATGAACCGGATCCAATAACCACCTTCCAAAGATTGAATCCTCACGGCAGCCATAGTGCTAAATCTCGGGACGTGGTTGTTTATGTGTCTTGTATCAGCACAGAATGTAGGAAAATAGTTATGTCATCCTTTGTTATAAATAATGCATTCTCATACGCATATTAGTTAGCTTTTTGGTAATGTAATTCTGACTGTAAAGAAACCCACTGTGCCGTAAATTTATCACTGTGTTATGACTGCATTTTAATACATGAGAAGACTCTATTTCTGAGCTCAATTCATGGTTGATTGTTGATTCTCCGAGGATTGTGCAAAGGGCCCCTACATAGGCCGAGGTCTTGTTTATTACTGTAGAGTTTCATGCTTTATTTCTTTATGTTCTTATTCCATAATCATTCACTTGTATATATATCATATTTCTTATGGTATTAACGTTTGATAGCTTTCCATAGCTTTTCACATTTTATATATTGTTAACTGATCAATGCTTTTGTTTCAGATTACAATAGGCAACCCGGGCATTTGCACATAGTTTTCTAATGACTAATGACATGGAATTATTCTTGTCCTTTTGCTGATTTTCATTTCCTTTAGTTTTTAGTTCCATCACTATGTTATTTTTCAGTTTTTCTCATTTACTCTTCTGCAAGATAGATATTAAATTACTCATGTCATTTTCAGTTACCTCCTAAAGCTAGAGTGAGTCAAATAGTGAGGGATTGAAGTATGAATGCGTAGTTTGATATTAGTTTATTTTTCTACAAGTTAGTTATTGAATTGCTCATGTCATTCTCAGTTACCTCCTAAAGCCAGAGCGAGTCGAATGGTGAGGGATTGAAGTATGAGTGTGTAGTTTGATATTAGTTTTATTTTCTGCAAATTAGATATCAGATTGCTCAAGTTTTTATGATTACCTCCTAAAGCCAGAGCGAATCGAATGGTGAGGGGTCAGAATATGAGTTGATGTAATGTGATTTTAGTTTACTTTGCTTGCAATTCTTGGATTTCTTTGAGTTTAGTTTTTCATATATTTTCATGGTAGCAAGGATAATTGGTTTCATGGTCACTAGCTCACTGTTGTTTAATTAGAATAGTGGCACATTTTCACTCTCTTTTCAGGAATTAGTTTCATCATCGTACGTTTTTAAAAAGTTTGAAGTTTTGAAAATCATTTTAAAAGACATCATTGCCTTGAACATTTATATCATACTTCTCTTTTAGAATTTCCATCTCACATTAGGGAATTAACAGAAATAAACCCAAAACAAAACAAAAACTCAAAAACGACAAAAAAAATAAGAAATAGGTTATCTTTCACATATAGTGCGCCGCACTTCAATAGTTTACGACTCCTAGATTGACAATTAATACAGTAATTTAGGACACTCTAAATTGACCAAACAATAGCCATTTCATCAAACATGTCACAAATATATATTCTACAATTCTTAACAAGATTTATGAGCATAGGGTTCTCATAGCTATCTAAGAATCACTAAGAAGCATTGATGATTTATCACATTAGCTGCATTATCATCAGTTAGGTCATATATTCATTATTCATTCATTTACAAATCGAAACATGAAGGGATCCATACATCATCATTGTCATAAAACATGCTCATAACCAACATATAAACCATAAGAATAATAAGGATACAACATGCATAGAATATGCATAAAAACCAATATGTTTACACATAAAATACCAAGGAGAATTAACTCTTATTAATGAATGCATACAATGACCAAGTATGGGACTTCCATGAACCACCTGATCATAGACTAGGCTGAACTAAATCTT
Organism: Pinus taeda; assembly: GCA_000404065.3. Taxonomy (NCBI): domain Eukaryota; kingdom Viridiplantae; phylum Streptophyta; class Pinopsida; order Pinales; family Pinaceae; genus Pinus; species Pinus taeda. The sequence continues at coordinate 340,796 of APFE030214487.1, forward strand.
TCTTTCAGCCAGTTTCCCTCATGCCATATTCCAAGCATGAATTTGGGATCTCATGGAACACATCCAGCAAAACCAAACTAGGACTTCCAAAGTCCAACCACCTCAAACCTCAACCAATGATTCCATCTCACAGTCAGACATCAGTAGCCATCATCGGATTGGTCTCTATCCAAGTTGTACAGTGCTCTAGAGATTTTGTTCCAATGAAGGCTCCAAGACTAGTAACTCAACCCATAGATGTTTTTAGGCTCTAGAGCATTTGTCTAACCAAGGCTCTAGGACTAGTAACTAAACCCACCAAGGGCTCCAGAGTGTTTGGCCAACTAAAGCTCCAAGACTAGTAACTCAAGCCAAGTTGTTACAAGGGTCCAGAGCATTTGTCCACCCAAGGCTCCAAGAACTAATAACTCAACCCACGGCTAAAAGAACATTAGAAACAGCCATGAAAAAAAAAAAAAAAAAAAAAAAAAAAAAAAACAAAACAAAACAAAAACAAAAAGAACAAAAACAAAACAAAAACAAAACAAAACAAACAAAACAAACAAACAAACAAACCAAAAAAACAAACAAACAAAACAAAACAAAAAAACAAAAACAAAACCAAATCAAAAAAAAAAAAAAAAAAACAAAAACCAAAAAGACAAAACAAACACAAAAACAGAAACAAAACAAAAAACAAAGCCTAAAAAAAAAAAAAAAAAAAACAAAAAACAAAAACAAAAACAAAACCAAAAACAAAAACAAAAAAAAAACAAATCAAAAACAAAAAAACAAAAACAAAAACAAAACCCACAACACCATGGCTATCTAGGAAATGGCAAGGTTAGGCAAAACCATATTTAGTCTAGGAAATCCTCCATGGTAATGACATATCATAACCAAATAACCACATGCATTCCAAAACTAACAAGGAAGTCATACATACAGTAATTGCAAGAAAACCCATTGTAGTTTTTGATCATGATGACCTCTTGCACTTTCCTATTCTTCCTTTTATTTCTTTCTCCAAAGATCCAAGTATGCCACACTCCTCCAAGAGTGCTCCGAGGAAACTCTATGTGTCCAAGAATATGAGAGAGAGAATAGAGTGAGAGCTCCAAAATTGAACTGACAAAATATTTTCAACTAGTCCTCGGAAGCCTTTTTATTAATGAGGCCTCTATTTTCTTTCCTTTTCGTTATTTTCCTTCATTTCTTCCTCACATGCAACCTGTTATATTTCATCTTCCTTCTCTCCTAATTTACATTATTTTTATAAATAAAATGCAAATTAATGCCTCATGCCTTTCCAAATCCTTTTCCATTTCCTTTACCAATTTCCTTAGCCATTAATTAATCCCAAGTGATCCCCATCACTATTTTTTTCCCAACATTAATCTTGGAATATGTGTCCCATCACCATGGTTATTACTTTTCCTTTATCAACTTTATTACATGGAATTTTCACCAGGGTTGTTATAGAACCCTCCCCCTTGGGGGAATACCATCCCCGGTGTTCAATGACACCTACAATCAACAAAACTGTTGTAAACAAAACATACTTCCCATGGAGCTTTATAAATTAGCTTGTTGCAGTATTTACAATGATCAACCTCCTAGGAAACAACCAACATGACAACATAACAACATGAAAACCATAATTACATGACATCCATACCGCTTATTGGAGGTTTATAAGATAGCTCATGGTGGTATTTACATCCATATACATATGTACATATATCAAACATCATACCAAAACATATGCCAAAACATTTGCTCAACCAACGAATAGAGAAGGATACATAGCCCACATCTAATTTTCCATATCCCATATAGCTTCATTGGCCCCAAAGTGCTTCCACTGCACTTTAACTTGCTCGATTGCTTTGTTCCAGAGCATCAACATATTTCTTTGAAAAACGCATTAAGGTTTCGGTTGGAATTCTCCTTTGGCTCCACCTGCGATACAGACCAGTCAATCACATGAATAGCACCTTTAACATACTTCTTAAGAAATGTCACATGGAAAATATCATGGACTTTCACTATCAGAGGAAATGCAATTTGATTAGTTATTGGTCCAATTCTCTCAAGAATCTTGAAAGGTACACAAAACCGAGGTGCCATATTGGCACATGATCCAATCCTCAACGAGCTATTCTTAGGCTTGATACAAAAGTACACCTGTTCTCCAACCTAAAACTCCTTAAACAACCTATTCCAATCTACATAAATTTTCTGCCTATCTTATGTTTCCTTCAGATTCTTCTTGATTACCTACATTTCTTGTTCCATCTCTGCCAACATGTTTGGTCCAATGAGCATCCTGTTAACTAGATCACTCCAACTGATGGGATTATTACAACTCCACCCATGCAATGCCTCAAATGGACTCATCCTCAAGGATTCCTGGTACCCATTTTTGTAAGTGAATTCAACCAATGGAATATTGTTGTCTTAGTGGATCTTGACCTAGGTTCAGAGTTAATTGTGCCAAACAAAACCCTACACTACTGGCCCTTTTGGCATCAACCCACGTAGCACAGGTTGAAGCCTCACCCAAAGCAATATGGGGGGATGTTGGAAGCAAGTTTCTGCATCCAGAGATTAGTGTGATGCCCTTTATTTCCTTAGATATGACTTCACGTAGATCTATAAGCCCTTAGGGCCCAACATTGCAACTCCCTTTAAATGGCTTCTAGACCTTCGCGAAGGTCTACGATAGGTCTTTGTGGACCCTTAACAAATGAATCATCTACTTATGCGCATCAGAAAGTACCCCTAGATCTGAGCTCACATGGATCTACTTAAGTATTTAATAAACATAAGAGAATGTATTATAATTTTCACGAAAGTACTTAACATCCATTGCACACAGTTAGTAAGACTTATCCCATAGAGTTGTGCATTAATAGATCAATATTTCATAAAGACAGTATTCCATCACAACATATATCGCAAACATAAATAACAAAAGTAAACAAATAAACACAGAGATTCTTCAATAATCTTCTTTATTGATCTTCAATATGGTATTGCAAACTCAAAACTGCCCAGCACACTCAGTTGCAGGGGTCCACGCACTCAACTACAGACACTATGGTAGGCCTCCATGCACTCAGCTACGGAACCTTTCCCTTCTATCTACCTGCTTCTTACTTGCCCTTTTTTCCTCTCTCAAACATAGACATGCCTTAGAATCTCTAAAACACACTTATTTATATGTTTTTACATACAATCCCATGGTCTCCAAACCATGGGAGGATCTCAAAACCAACTCAGCTTTACATAGACAAGGGGCTAAAACCCCTTTTGACTCCCAACTATCTACGCGCTCTGCATCCACAAATTGTGGAAACTTTACATATTTTACCAAAATTTACATCGATACTTGGGTTTTTAACCCAAAACTAACCGAAGGGACCCCATCCAAACAGGTCCCCAACCCAAAGGTTGTGACTCCCCTTGAGTCACTCGGCTAGCACGATGATCTTACTGTGAAGATCCCCTAGCTCCACCTACACAACTACAACCTCGGCATAGCTACCTGCTTGACCTCTTCTATGAGCTCCTCTGTAGCTGGTCCTTCTGCGTCCAACTTCATCATTTGTTGTGTTTTCTGCAAGCTTGTTAGCTTCTCCTGAATGTTGGTTGTTAATTGGTAAGAATCTTCTAACCATTGTCCCAACATGGCCTTAAACACAACCTCCTTCTTCTGAGCTACTTCTACTTGTTCGAGTAGCTATTTTCCCTCCTACAACTTGGTGAGGCACTACACTAGAGCAATTGAGTGCATCATCGCTGTGACCTCATCATATTTCTTCTAGAGCTCGCAAACCTTTGTATTTAGAATCTATAGGTTTGGGTATTTTCATATTGAGTTCAAATTTCTCGTCCAACTTCTGCCTCTGCCCCACGCACTCCTGCAGCTAATTTCCATATCTTGGCTTCTGTTTGTGTGTCATCTAGAAGGTGCAACACCAACACTGTTTTGCATGCCTCTACTACCACGGCCTCCAACCTAGAACTTTTTGCCTGCATTGTATATTTTTCCTTCAATGCTTGTGTTTTCTCGGAGAACATCTATTCATTGCTCACCCTATATTCGCTAATCAATTTGAGAGTGCTCTACTCCCAAGCTCTCAATTCTTTTGTCACACTTGCTTGCAACGCATGAAGAAGCTCATTAGCGAGCATTGCAATGTTCAGCCCGATGTTCTTGAGGGTGCTCAATATGATGCAGTTGTCATATGACTATGCACATAAGGAAACTTTTGTAAAGCAACTGTGTGAAGATCCAAGATCCTTACCAGTTCTGCAGTCTGACTCGTCCTCAATACCAGGCTCACTTGTGATGCACTCACTTGACCTGCACCCACTTGTATCTTGCTAGTTTGGATCTGCAACTCGTGCAGATCCTTCGAGATGCTCCCACTGGGTAGGTGTGTGATCCTATGGATGAGCATGTCAGTGATGGGGATAGGCCCTCCTAGCCATAATCACTCATCATGCACCATAGTAAGCAATTGATGCACAGAGGTTGTGTTGATAATGGTGTAGTGATAGTTGGGCACCCACAACAGGTTCAACAATCCCACATTCTTTACTCTGTGGATCCATTTCACTATTTCTAACTCAGTGACACCTAAATCTGGGTAATAAATGTGCTTCATATAATTTGATTTCGTGAGGTGGGGGAATTGCTCATGATCTATCAGGTCCCAATCTTCCATTTTCAGCAGCGGGATGTGCGCAAGGTGTAGACCTTTGAAGGCAACCTACTCCGGAAACAAGGGCGTACAAATGACAAACTTATCTGAGTCTAGGTCTTTAGTGACCTTCACCTTCCCCTTGCATGGAGGGACCTAGTAAGGCAACTTGGTAAGGGGCTCCACTCCCTCAGTGCCTATGTTCTTGGTGCCTATCCTTCCTCGACCTCCAAATCAATGGCCTTCTCATGCTACTTTTATTTATTCTATTTTTGAGTTTTATAATGTTTCTTGGGCGATTCGCAGACTGGCACCATCTTCTTCTGTTTATCCTTCTTCGGCTTCTAGGTTTCTCTAATAGGGGTAGGCTTTGGCCTAGGTGACCTTGGCGTTGTAGGCATAGGAATCGGAGCTTCCATACTCACTACCTCTGGAGTACCTCCTTCAGATGTGACATCTCCACCCAATGCTCACAGTCTCAGCAGGGATTGGTCCTAACATGGTTTCAAGGATGAATTTCTAATTAAATTGTGGTAAATTGGAGAATGCAGGGCTCGCAAGAAAATCCTCAAAGAATGATTGGTTGATAAGCAATAGATAGCACAGATCAAAAACTCTAAGGTTGCAAAGTGTTCTCTGTTGGACCGGCATGCGTAATTTATAAGGGTTTTTGAATGCAAATATGACCGTTCCCCCCAAAATTCGATCATTAATGTTGTTTTGGTGGCAGATCTTCAAATATTTTGGTCTTAAATTCCACTAGCCCACTCCTCTTAACCATCTTTTGGCTATCAAATCATGAATAGTGACTCCAACGGTCACTTTCCTACTGAGTTGTGTGGCACCTCTCTTCATAGCGCAACGTCCTTCATGCAGCTGCATGGTTTGTATTTGCATCATTTTGTGCAGCCCGCCTGCTGCATAGTCCTCCAAACTGCGCAGTGTAGTTTATAGTCCCATGCTCCCTTACAACTACCTAGAGCACTAAGACTCTCTTGCCATCATATAGTCATTGAGCTGGATCCCTTGTATATGGCTTCAATCATATTCCATTCACCCTTCCTTGAAAAGGTTCTCCATTTAGCTTCGCAAGTTGAACCGTGCCCCCATCTATAATCTCTTTGATAACATATGGCCCAAGCCAGTGCATCTAAAATTTCCCCATAAACTTAGTGAACTTGTTATCATATAACAATACCAAATCATTTACCTTCAATGTTCATAGCTTGATGTGTCGATTGTGCCATTCTTTTTCATGTTCCTGCTGTACTTGTTGATGGAATCCAACCAAGAATCTGTCTTCTTCAAGCTCCATCTTTGCGCAAGCTGTTCTTCCAAGGCTTCACGATCTTCCATACCTGTGAAAGTTGCTATCCATAGACTAGGCATGATATATTCCATAGGCATCACGGCTTCTATGCCATAGACCAATCTAAAAGGTGCCTGTCCTGTCAGCTTTTTACAAGTAGTCCTATATGCCCATATCATTACAGGTACATGCACTTCCTAGTCATTCCACTGCGTGTTACAAATCTTCATCAATGTGATCTCCAAAATCTTATTAAAGGCCTCTACTATTCTGTTAGCCTGAGGATGACATGGGGCGCTCTTATGATGATAAAACTAGAACTCCTCAGTCAACACATTGATTGTCTCATTTAGGATGTGCGTACCCCGATCACTCATCAACAACTTTGGGTAGCCAAATCTAGTTAACACATATTCAAACAAAAACTTTTCTGCGGTAGCCCCTGTGAAATCTCTCACTGGTTGTGCCTCTACCCATCTGGTTAGAAACTCTGTCACGTTGATGATATAGCGTGCACCTGTCTTCTCTTCTGGGGGCTGAATTGACCCAATGAAATAAATTTCCCATTTTTCAAATGGCTGCAATGATACTTGAGGATTTAATGGAAACTCATCCCTTCGTGATGGTCTGCCCATTTGTTGACATGCATCACATGCCCTATAATACTCTTTAGAATCTTTATGCAGTGTAGGCCACCATGAACTTGCATGCAAAATCTTTTGTGTTGTCGTCTTTCTTGCATAATGTCCTCCCGCAGCCCCTCCATGAGCTTCACTGAGGATGCTATTCCGCTCGAAATTTGGTACATATCATCACAATATCTCATCTACACCCATCTTATATAAATGTCCTGCAATCATTGAGAAATATGTCATGTGCACTACTAGTTCCTTGTTTTGATGGCTTGTATACCCTTCTAGTGTTGTCCCTGTAGTCAAAAAGTGAATAATAATTGCAAAGTAGTTATCTGCTACGTGCACCATGAAGAGCTGTACATCAAGAAACCCTTCCTCCAAATTGGCGGGCTCCTCTCCTATCTTGATCCACGATAGATGGTCAGGTCCTTCATTTAACCTTCTTGGCTTCATAATAACCTCAAAGTCATACTCGTGGAATAGAAGCAACCATTGGCAGATCTTCCCCCCCAACACAGGCTTATTGACCAGGTATTTCAAAGCAGGATGATCTATGTACATTTTGAAATGTCCACCCAACAAGTAGTGCCTAAAATTTTGAAGCTTTTATACCATAACCAATCCTTCACACTCTATCATTGATTAATTCTTCTGAGCCTTCAATAATTTCCTACTCATGAAGGCTATAGGGTGGTCCACCTCTCTTTCATCGGCCTGGGTTAGCATTGCTCCCAACGCAATGCAAGAGGCATTGACATGTACATGGAATTCCTTATTCCAATCCGGGAAGACCAAAATCGGTGCGGAGAACATCTTCTCCTTTAATATGTCCAAAATGCATTGGCATTCTTCATCCCAACAGAATGTAGTGTCCTTCTTCAGCAGTTTCTCCATGGGCGTAGTAATCTGAGCATCGGCCTTGATGAACTTTCTGTAATATCATGTATGCCCAAGCATTGTGCGCAACTATTTGACACTTCTTGGGGCCTCCAAATTCACTATTATCATGATCTTTGTAGGGTGCACCATCATCCCTTGCTTGCATACCAAATGAACCAACAATATCCTAAAGGGGACACAAAATAGACACTTCTTCAGATTCAACATGATTTGGTATCTACAGTATGTATCCAGCATCAAGCATAGACTTGCTACATGGTGTTTTACTAAACCGAACATCATCCAGTCATCAAAATACACCTCTAAGAACTTATGAATGAACTCCTTAAATTCCACTATAACTACGTGAGAGAATATTGTAGGCGCATTCTTAAGTCCAAACGACATTACATTATACTGGAAATACCCCATTCTTTCGCGAATATTGTTTTTCTCCTATTCTCTGATGCGATTTTTATCTGATGGTACCCGAAAAACCCATTAGTGAATGAATAGGCCTCCTGCCTTCCAATGTTTTCCAATACCTCATCAGTAAACGATGTCATGAAAGGATCATGGACACAGGCATTATTAAGCTTCCTTAGATCTATGCAAATCCTTATTTCTCCCTTCTGTTTCTTCTCTTGAACCACCATCGGGCTTACCCCCATAGGTTCAATGATGCCTACTTCTAGCATCTTATCCAACTCCAAGTGAACCTTTTCCTTGTATTTGGGATTAAGGCGATATGGCCTCTACTTAATAAGCTTTGCGTCTGGTTTCAAAGTGATTTTAATGACACCCAAGTTGCCTATGATGCCCTTTAGGTTTAAAAAATTTGTAGGAAAAAGATCATGGTACTCGTGGAGTAACTCAACAACTTTATCCACTGTGGAAGCATCCCAGTAATCCCTAATATTTGCAAATTTTGGCTCCGCTTCAGTACCAATGTTCACTTGTTTGGTTTTCAATAGCGCTGTGATGTTTGGGTTCTCTATTTTGTGGACCTTTGACATTGCGATGGCCTTCTGCCTCTGAAATATTAATATTTCTTGGATCTTCATCCTCCCCCTCAACAGTCACATTATAGCATTCCAACACATGGCGCAGCTGGGTGCTCAAATCTAGTTGAACCAACTCCAACGGATCCTACAGAATTCTGAATATGGCGGCCTTAATATCCTGCAAAGCTTCATCAATGCTCTTGAATCCATCTTCAAAACTGAAGGTCATCAAGAATCCTTCCCTTAATATATCCCACTCCACAGTGAAATGGCAAAGATTTGTTTCTAGATACCAATTCATAGGGATTGTATCCAATGTATGACAGAATAAGTGCTTCCACTTCGACTGTGGCTCCATTCCATAAAATTTAGTCCACTTTGCTAAATGATTGTGTAGATAATTTCTCCCATCAAATTTCTCTATGAATCGAACTTTAGGATGACAAAATCGCAACCTCATCATCCTTCTACAATCTCGCCATTCATCGAAGTTGTCCTTGTGGATACCCCACCATCATGCGAGCGTAGCGCACAGTGCCAAATCCAGTGCTTTGAAGCGATGATCCTCAGGGAATTCTCATTCAAAGTCATCCAAAAAATTATCTATGTCATTTAAACCATCATAACAAGGTTAAATTTTTACCTTCGATGACACATAGCGCAATGATTTAGTCATCATGTTGTAGCACAACATAGATACTTCATGCAGCATATTCTACAAGTGCTCCAACTCTTCATCTGAGTCCGAGGTGCATGAATTTTCTTGGTCCCATGCAATCCATCCATCAACCATTGGATTAATCCAATATTAATCTCACACAGTTATTTTGTAGATCTGATCCAAGTCATCATCACTTTCTTCATAGTCATGAACCAATTCAGTATAGCGTGGTCTTTCTGCAGGGTCCAATGGTACTACAACTCGAAGTGATTTCCTGTCAAATGACATCGTTCTCTTCTTCAAGTTGATGACTCCATTCATATCAATGGCCCAGTCAATCCCAAGGATTGTAGGGTATGGATTGATGTCAACAACGATCTCTATTACTTCAAAATCAGCCGATGCGCTCGTACCTTTTGTATCCACTGCTACTCCATGTGGCCATCTCATAGGAATGTTCTTCTAAAAGTTTTCCATTATAGTCTAGATAGGAGACCACTGTAGTGGATGTCTCCCCATTCTCTCCCATGTCTGTTTAGGAAAAACGTTCGCGTCAGACCCCAGATCCAGAATGACTTGGTCCATCTCATAATCTCCTATCTGCACGGTGAGCTTCATCTCACGCCCTTTTATTGCCTTATGTTTGCCATTTTTTCTTACTATGCGGTGTCCATTAGGAGAATTTTCTTTGCCAGCACACTTGTTTATCAATTCCTGTATTCCTTTCATAGCTTTATTACTGCGCAACAATTTCATGCAAGTTTCCAAGATTGTGGTAAGTACAGAGGGATCAACCTCTGTAGGTGCACTAGTTTCTAGTACTTTGCTCTGACTTCCTGAGGTAGGTGCCTCAGCTTAGCTTTTCTTGACTTCCATAAATGTTTCCTTCGCATGCTCGAGATCGAACCAAACTTCCTTCTTTGGGGCCTTGTGGACCCATCCGTCCTCTTCAGGCTATTTTCCCTTATCATCCCCAGTTGTTATCCTGCTTTTCAATATGATATTCACATTTGAATCTTCCTCCGTTGGCTCAGCCCTCATCATTTGTAAGTTCTGTGTAGGTTGTTGAGGTAGTGCCTTCTTCTCCTGCATCTTGGCTATTAACACAAGGCATTCTTCTATTGTGTGGTCAAATTGGCTATAGTATTGACAAGATGGGTGTTTCTGGTTCTGACACTCCCATGCGTAGTGCCCTCATGTCCCATAGCTATAGAAAATAACCTATCTGTGACCTCTACTAGTTCTTCCTCCTCCTCGGCCTCGTCCTCGTCCCTGATATCCACTGTGCACTCCTCAAGCACCTTAATCCCGAGGCCGGCTTTTAGCTTGCTTTCAGTAGGTAGGCATTCTCTCCATTATCAACTCATAGATGTGATAGTGGCACTCATCGTGGCCCACCGATTTGCAGAAGTTGCAGACCAGTTGTTGTAGCGTCTGAACAAACTTTTGATGTAAATGGAAATTATCCGTCGTGTTTTTTCCAACCACCTGACAAATAGCACACCATAGCACAACCCCTGCAATTGGTCTTGTTGGAGCTTCCAGCCTCAGGGGAATTGGTCCCCCTCCTGTGATATAGTTTGCAGATATGGGACATTGGTCTTTATCATGCCCCTGGATCTTACATTTCATGCACCAAAATTACTCGCACACCTCTGATTTAGTCTCCTTCTCTTTCTTCAAGCTCTACAATTCCAAGCAGAGATTCTACAACTATGAGTGAATCTATTGGACTCCCAAAGTCGCACCCTAAATAGGTATCACATGCAATCTCATCGTGATTTCCAGGGCTTCTGCCTAAGTTCCTATTTTCCACTATGACAAAGCAATCCTCAGATGGGGTAGAAGTGATGCCATAAACCATTCATGGTGCTGACCATCTGTGAGTTGCATATCAACTTCGCGGATCACACATTTCGACCTTTGATCTAACTCCCAAGCAGTTTCATCAACCCTCATCGTGATTTCCTTAAATCCAACCACTAACTGCGACTCTGACTTAGGCTTACTAAACTCTTTGTTTAAAGCATCCTCAGTCTTTGCTAGAATTGTACTGGATGATCAGTGCAATACTTAATATACCACGTCAGTACACGATCTTGCAGAATAGTAACTAACTGCACCTTCTTTATGTTATCATCAATGATCTGTTGCATGTTCCACATGAAATTCACAACAAACCAGAACTGATATGTATCTTCACTCCCTATACCCTTGAAAGTTAGTAGTTTTAATGAGTTTGACATGTTGAACGATAGTGGTGGTGGCAAAGTTGTGGGCGAAGGTGTATGTTGTGGAGATGAAGGTGGAGGTGGGGTGGGTAGATGATGTATCCATACAAAAGCTTGTCTTATCATCTAGAGAGCACTATATGGTGAGGCCTATACCATTCCCTCATCGTTGCTTGACAAAGTTCCAATCAACAGGCTATATTCAAGACCTTCTTTCTTGTGATTCCTAAAGAGTTTTCCACTTCACATGGATCCAAAGATCAAGGCAATGGCATAACTCGGCTTTCACATAAGAGCGTCTTAATCAAGGTATTCAAACATCTCAAATACTTACCTCGTGGTCCCTCGAAGACGCATCACTCTGCTTTGGTGTAGCTGACTGAGGTATCAACCGCGAACTCTGTAACAATTCCTCCTATAATTTGATCAAGCCAGTGGTGGATAGCACACGCGATCTTGTCTTCAGAGGCTTCCAACCATCACACTAGCTCTAGAGTCCACATTATTGGACCATCAAACTTCCACGTTCCTTTGTCATCTACCAACTTAGCTATCCATTCATATAATTCGATCAGGAAGGCGTAGAAGAAAATCTCATTTGACAGGCATGGATTCCTGTTCTCCTATGCCACGAATTTGTGAATTTTTCTATCCACTACTTCTCAATTTCCTTCTTGATTGGATTCCAATGATGCGACATCACACATCTCCTTAAGTAGATCCCAGTCCCGACAACAATACCATTTGTTGGCTTAGTGGGTCCTGATCCAGGTTCAGACTTAATTGTGCCAAACAAAGCCATACAATACTGGCCCTTTTGGCATCAACCCACGTAGCGTATGCTAAAGTCTCACCCAAAGCAGTATGGGGGGATGTTGGAACCAAGTTTCTGCATCTAGAGATCAGTGTGATGTATTTTATTGCCCTAGATATACCTTTGTGCAAATCTATAAGCCCCTAGGGTCCAACACTGCAACTTCCTTTAAATAGCTTCTATACCTTCACGAAGGCCTATGATAGGTCTTTGTGAACCCTTAACAAATGAATCATCCACTTACATGCATCAGAAAATACCCCTAGATCTGAGCTTGTGTGGATCTACTTAAGTATTTAATAAACATAAATGAATGTATTATAATTTTCACAAAAGTACTTAACATGCATTGCGTACAGTTAGTAAGACTTATCCCATAGAGTCATGCATTAATAGGTCAATATTTCATAAATACATTATTCCACCACGCTATATATCACAAACATAAATATCAAAAGTAAATATATAAACAGAGAGATTCTTCAACAATCTTCTTTATTGATCTTCAATATGGTATTACAGACTCAAAATTGCCCTGCACACTTAGCTGCAGGGGTCCGCACACTCAGCTGTGGACACTACTCTAGGCCTTCATGCTCTTAGTTGTGGAGTCTTTTCCCTTCTATCTACCCACTTCTTACTTTCCATTTTCCTCTCTTAGACATAGACATGCCTTAAGACTCTCTAAGACACACTTATTTGTAGATTTTTACATACAATTCCATGGTCTACAGACCATGGGTGGATCTCAGAACTGAATCGACTTTACATAGACAAGGGGCTAAAACCCCTTTTGAATCCTAACTGTCAACGCATTCCACATCCACAAATTGCAGATACTTTACATTTTTACCAAAATTTACATCAATACTTGGGTTTTTAACCCCAAAATTGACCCAGGGGACCCCATCCCAACAAAGATACTCTTCCCACTTCTATTTTTGATGCATCACATACATCCTCAACATATCCTCCAATATCCTGTTAACCATCTCTGTCATTCCATATGTATGTGGATGATAAGTTGTGTTGAAGGCTAACTTTATACCCAACTTGTAAATAACTCTTTCCAAAACCTAGAAGTGAACTTGGCATCCCTGTATGACAAAATCTTCTTCGGTACACCAGGAAAACTCACTACATCTCTGATGAATACATGTGCTACATCATTAGCTAAATATGTAGATTTCACTAGAATGAAGTGTGCTACCTTTGTCAACCAGTCCACCACAACCTTGATGGAATCATGCTATCTATATTTTCTTGGCAAACCTGTGATAAAATACATGGAAATGACCTCCCACTTCCACTCTATAATCGCAATCAGTTGTAGTAGTCCACCTGGATGCTTACATTATGCTTTTACCTACTGAAAATCCAAACATATTACCACAAACTCTACCATGTCCTTCTTTAGATTTGACCAATAATAAAACTTGTTCACTATTTTCAATGTCTTTTGATATCCTCGATAACCTGAATATGACTTAACATGAAATTCCCTCAAGATAATATTCTTGAGCTCACTGTTATTTGGCACATATATCTTGTCCCTAAATCTCACTAAGCCATATGATGTAATATGATATTCTATATCTTGTATACTGATACTGCACCTATACCTATACCTGTCATCCTATTGACCTACCTGCAAGATCCAATATTGCAAATCTATCCCATAATAACTCATAGTTGCTATGTGATTTACCTGCATCCACCTGGTAAGAGCATCTACAATCCTATTCTCTTTACCTTTAATATGCCTGATCTCAAAGTCGAACTCAGTGATTGTGGCCAGCCATCTAGCTTTCTTGGAATTCAGATTTGATTGGTCAAATAGATACCTCAATCCACTGTGATCACTCATCAAGATGAACCACTTGCCAAGAAGATAGTGCCTCAACATGTTCAAGGCATGGATGATTGATGCCAACTCAAGATCATGTGTCAGATAATTTTTCTCATGCTCATTCAATTTCCTTGATTCATAGCATACTACCTATCCCTCCTGCATAAGGACACCACCAAGTCCTCTCTAGCAAACATATATATATACCGCAAATTCTTTGTCTGCATCTACAATCTTTAACACTGGAGCATTCGTCAACAACTATTTTAATTGCTCAAAACTTGTTGCACATTCCTTTGTCCATTCAAATTTCTTACCTTTCCTTTGCAATGATGTAATTAGATAAGCAATACGAGAGAATTTCTTGATGAACCTTCTATAGTAACCTGCTAATCCCATGAATGATCTTACCACATCCACATTTTTGGGAGCTTCCCATTCCATGATAGCCCTTATATTCTCTGGGTCCACTGCTATGCCTTCCTTGGAAACCACATGCCCCAAATAGTGTACCTTTATCTAAAAGAAACTACATTTTCTAATCTTGGCATACAACTAATGCTCTCTCAGTGTTACACATTATTTTGTCACAACTCTTGTTCACTTCCTGTTCCATATCCCAAAGTTCCAAAACATTGACAAATGTACAACATATCTATCATGATATACAGGCCAAAATTTACCTAAAGGATAAAAGGAAAACTACCCTCAATCAATTTTGAAGAAGGTAAACTAAAAACCTAAATTTTAGGGTCAGTGTGTTTTTATACATTTTCTGTCAGTGTTGATGGCAGATTTCTCTGTTATACCCAAGCTCTACCAACGCAAGTTTTGATATGAAAACCCACATTGAACCTCTTCTGGCATGTCTTCCTAAACTAGAGGAGAAGATTTGTTCACTAGAACCTTCAAGAACAATGAGCTGGATATTGGTTTTTGTTGATATGGTCTATTTCTCCCGTTTGGACCTCTTGATATTATCATCATGGGCCTTCCCCTTAAGATGTGGACCTTCCTCCTTTTTTTGTGGATCCCTAACTCCCTCTTCCTTCCATTCCCAAATGGTTGGTCATTCATTGCCACATCCATATGCTGAGATTATGCTTACATTGTACCCTTTCTAGCTTGGACAAGGAGTTCTTTAAGAATCTTTGCTTGGACTTGGACATCCACCAAAAAGAGGTCTCCAACTTTAAGGAATAGGTTGTATGCTTCCATTTTTATCTCATTAATATATACATATGATGTTCACTTTCCATAATCGTGTAAATGTTTATTCTTTTAGCTCAATACTCCTTGATCTATTAAGTATTTATGTTTGATGTATGCCATATATTCTCTTTTATCTTGCATAGTTTTTTGATCTTCCTTGTAGGTACTTGGATGTGAAGAACAAGTAAGGAGTGAGGCCTAGAGCGAACGAATCAAAGTCATCTCCAAAAGGATTGAGCGATTAGCATAAGAGTGAGGTAGGTTTCTCCTTCTCTCTGCATTTCTTGAACATAAACTAGGAAAGTGTTTGTTAGTCTGTTTAGTTTGTTGCTAGACCCACTCATTAGGCTAGAGGGACCATCTTTGTCTACAGAGAGGATTTACCTTCACAACACTTAGTAATATCAACACTACTGCTAAATTCTCGACATGCTCTTCCTCATTTTTAGAATATATCAATATATCATCAATGGACACAATAACAAACTTGTCTAGATAAGGATGCAACACACTATTCATCAAGCACATAAAAGTAGTTGGAGCATTAGTCAAACTGTATGGAACTACAACAAAATGATAATGTTTGTATGTGGTCCAGAAAGTATTCTTGTAGATATTTTCTTATTTGATGTGTACGTCATGGTATCTGAATCTCAAATCAATATTCAAGGCATTGGGGCTCCCTACAACTGATCAAACAAATCATCAATCCTTGGTAACAGATACCTATTCTTGATGATCAATTTGTTCAATTTCTTGTAATCAATGCATAACCTAAGAGTAAAATCCTTCTTCTTTACGAACAACACGGGTTCACCCCAAGGCAATACATGTAGCCTAATTTATCCCTTTTCAAACATTTCTTTTAACTGCAACTTCAGCTCCACTAAATCTAGCGTGATCATCCTGTAAGGTTCCCTTGATGTTGGTACTTCCCCTGGTACCAACACAATAGAAAAGTCTACTTCCCTGTGAGGTGGAAACTCTAAAATCTTTGTCGGAAACACATCTTGAAATTGTTGTAGACCTAGGCACCTGCACAAGACATTTGCATCCTCAACTTCCTTACCTTTGTCACTAGAAATATGCATTGCAAATAACACACACCCTTTCCTATGACTAAGATTCACCTGCATAGTTGTAACTATTCTGACAGATGTTACCTTCTTATCACCCTATAAAACTCTTTGTTCTACATTGTCATCCAAACACTCAATGGTTTTTTCATAGCAATACCCTTTAGTCCTATGGAGATAAAACCATTCCATACCCAACAACATACTATATGATCCCAATGAAAATACATTCAAATGTGTTGATGTAGGTGTTGAGTCCCAAACTTACATCTTCCCTATATACCTTTTTAGCCTTTTTCTCCATTTACCTGAACCTCCAAGATATCAAATCATTGCATATTAGTTTAAAAAGAGCATATAAATGGTTTCCTAACTATGTCTTGTGACTGTTGTTTGATTTAGATTTTTGTTCAATCAGCTGTGGAATCTTGTCACTTTCCACAACCAGAATCAGTTTCCGCAGTGTTTTTGTTAAAGTCCATGTTACAGGTGTCTACTAGAGAATCTAGCCACATGGGCAAGCTACAAATGATGTGGATATGGAATGTGTCCCCTTGGTTCAGCTGAATCATTCACAGAAGCCCGTGGTCAAAGCCAGTCAAATGGTGGTCAACACTAGGAGTCTTGCGGTGGCAGGACTATGTTTTTCATCACGAGGAGGATTGCATGGAAAAATCCTAAATCTCAGGAGGTGTGCTAACACTTGGGGACTGCCCGTGAACCGAATGTAACAAGCCACCCTCCTTGGATTTATTTCTTACGGCTACCATACTGCTAGATTTCTGAATATGGTCATTTACATGTTTGTCTACCAGCGTAGACCTTAGGAATTAGTTATGTATTTCCTGCTATAAATAAAGCATCTTCGTATGCATATAAGCTAGCTTTTGATATGTAACCTTGACTGTTTTTACGAGCCATCGTGATGTGACTTAGTCCTTATGTTATGACTGTATTTCAATATATGAGAAGACACTGCTTTTAAGTTCAAATCCGTGATTGATTTCTGATTAGCCGAGGTTGCAGAGGGCCCTGTACACCAAGATTCTGTAGTTACTGTATAGTTCCATGTTTTCTTCATTTGCGTTCTTGATGCCATAGATGTTTGCCTGTATATATTATCTTGCTCATGGTATTCATGATGTTTGCTATTCATAGTTTCTTTTATGCTTTCTAATGACTGTCAATTGATAAGTGTTTTCATTTCAGGTTCTAATAGATAGCCTGGGCAAGTGCACATAGCTTTTTGATGACTAATTACATGATGGAATTATCTTGTCCTTCTGCTGATTTGTTTTCTTAGTTCTAGTTCCAACACTGTTTATTTCTTTCATTTTTTGTTTTGTTCAATTACTTTTCTGCAAGATAGATATTAGACTACTCATATCATTTTCAATTACCTCCTATAGCCAGAGCGAGTTGAATGGTGAGGGATTAAGTGTGAATGTATAGCTTGATACTAGTTTATTTACTTTTGCAAGTTAGTGATTGGATTACTCATATCATTTTCGGTTACCTCCTATAGCCAGAGCGAGTCGAATGGTGAGGGACTGAAGAATGAATGTGTAGTTTGCTCTTAGTTTTATTTTATGTAATTTAGATATCAGACTACTCAATCTGTTGATGATTACCTCCTATAGCCAGAGCGAGTCGAATGGTGAGGGGTCAGAAATGAGTTGATGTGATATGGTTTAGTTTACTTTGCTTACAGTTTTTGAATTGCTTTGAGTTCATTTTTTTTTTCTTTTTATAGAGCAGCGAGGATACTGGGTTTCATAGTCACTAGTTCACTGTTTCGTTTAATTATAATTTAGGTACATCTTTATTTTCTCTTAGTAATTGATTTCATCATTTCAAGTTTGAAAACCTTTTGAACACCTTGAAGTTTGGAAATTATTTTAAAGGTCACCATTGCCTTGAACACTTTTATCCATACTTGATTATTAGAATTACTATCTCACATTAGGAAATCAACAAGAAGATAAATCCAAAAACAAATCAAAAATAAAAAACGACAAAGAAATAAGAAAACGGTTATCTTGCATATATAGTGCACTTCACTTCAACAGTTTACGACTCCCAGATTGACAATTTATATATCAATTTAGGAAACACTAAATTGACCAAACATTTTGGCACCGTTTTCGGGGAAGTGAAACTAGGTGGCTAATTTCTTTAAAAAAAAAAACAAGAATATTTCAAGGAAGGTAAAAAAAAATTGATGATTTCGCAAAATATGCTCTCCTCTTGCACCTAGTGTGACCTGGAGGATCAGAAAAGAGAGTTATTGATTTAGTAATTTCTTGAGTATGCTCTCTTCTTGCATGTAGAGTGATATGGAAG
Source organism: Pinus taeda (assembly GCA_000404065.3). Lineage (NCBI taxonomy): Eukaryota > Viridiplantae > Streptophyta > Pinopsida > Pinales > Pinaceae > Pinus > Pinus taeda. Next base: position 359,500 of record APFE030214487.1, read on the forward strand.
ATCAGAAAGAGAATTATTAACCCGACTTGAAGAAAATAAAAATGACATGCATAGAGCAAGAG
>APFE030214487.1:364533-395797 GCA_000404065.3 Pinus taeda
GAAAACCAATCACTGATTGGCAGTCTTATACAGAAAATGTAGAGTGAAAATCAGGGACACCTGACACTCCATATTTTCCAAAAAAAAAATCTCTCTTTCTTTCCCATTTCCACTTCACTTCATTTCCATCCCACTCCATTTCACTCCACTCACTTCATCTCACTCCATCTCATCCATTTCATTTCATCAATAAAAGTCTTTTTCATGATTATTTCCATTCAGATAGTTATTGTCTAACTATCTCTATTCAGCTAAGTGGTTGTTGTGCCAATTTTCCGCAGCTGGAATCAGTTTCCGCAGCCAGAAGCAGTTTCCGCAACCACCACTCTGTTTTTCAAATTTACAGTCAAGATGTTAGTGCAATAAACATGAAAATGCAGGTATGACTAAGCATATGCTATGAAGACATGTACATGGAGCATCTACAAGGAGAAATTGATTAAGGGCTAATGGACAACAAAAGACAAAGATTCCAAGGTATGGGCAAAAATTTCTTTCAAATAGCAATTAAAGGCACAATTTTGCATAGTTATTAAACCTTAAAGCTCACTATGTGCAATGATTACTACGATAACTCCATTACCATTCCACGACCTTACTCCATGAACCATGCATTTACTCCCTAAACGTTCTCATGATTATTTTTCGGGTTTAACTTGTAGATGACTGCACTTCCACACTCCACTTGTACTCATCATATGTGACCTATGTAAATACGGCTCCTCTCCACCGTACTTTGTGCAGCCATTTTATCAACGTGTAACGTCTCTCACGTAGCCGTTCAGTTCAAAAATTCCGACTCCACTTCACTACCCTACCATTGTGTTAAAGCTGCACCTCGTTCGCATACATCTCCATTTCATTTTGTGAACTCATCTCGGCTGCTCATCCTCTATTTCTGCTTACAGTTCCTGAACACTCCCGTTACCTGTATCCATCTTCCATTTTCGGCCATTGTTCTTCCACAAACCTTGCAACATAGCTGTCTTACCTCTGTTAAACCCTCACACAGTTGAATTCTAGATTGAATTTTAAACAGAGGAAAAGATGGGACGGTTACTGAGGGCAGAGCCGAGAGGGCCTAAGTTCTTAGAAGGATTCCCTCATGCAAAAGAATTGTTGAATAAGGCTAAATGGCTCCGTTTCATTCAGAAATTTAAGGGCCATAATAAGGAAGTAACGAAAGCCTTTACAAGGTCTTTCAATGACCAGGTGGTGGAGATTGGAGACCTGAAGTTCAAGGTCACTGAAGCTTCAATTGCAGCTGCTACAGACTTGCCCTAGGAAGGTGAGCGTTGGTTTAAAAACAAAATTTTGGACGAGCAGGCATGGAGAATTATATCACGTAACGCAGGTATGGATGTTACAGTAATTCACAAGAGGAATTCCTGTTCATGCATTAAAAGAAGAATGGGCCAGCTTACTGTTAATCATTCAAAAGTTTATCACTTGTGAAGGCCGATTTGGGACGACGTACATGTATCATACTAGGCTATTAATAACTTCTTAGATAAAAAAACTCTTGATCTGCCCTATTTCTTATTGTTGAGTTCGAAAAAGATGAGCACCACAGTCCAAGAGAACATAGGGGACATAGACCCTCATTTATATCATCATGGATTCGTGAGGATTCTAGTTGAAGATCAATTGAAGAAAAACAAAGATACTTGGGAACGATTTCTAGTGAGAAACTATTTTCAAGAGCCATCTGAGGCACCTGGAAGCAGTACACCAAAGGCACCGAGAAGGAGTAGGAGAAAAGGAAAAGTGCCATAATCCAAGACTCTCCTATTGGTAAAACTAAAGAAACTGGTCAAAAAGAGAAGGAGGAAAGAACTAAGGACAGAAAGCAGAGAAAATTGAAGGGAAAAAGGAACTTAGAATATGTTTATCAATCACCAAAACCATTTGTAGAGGAAGACTTTCAAGTTTTATCTGAGAGACTAATGCATCTTCGAAAGCAAGCTGCCACAACTAAGAAGGAAGAAAAAGGAAAACAAATTATGGAAGAAGAAAGTACTAGCCCACAGTACTTAAGAAGAAGCAGCAGACTCAAAGGAAAGTGGAGGAAAACACAAGTAAAAGGACCCCACTTCATCAACTTGGGTGGGGAAACACTTGAGAAACCTCAAGCTGGCCATATTCCACCTCATCTTCTACCAAATATTGAAGCCAGCCCTTCAGATGTTGATGTAAGCCCTTCTCGGCCAGAACTAGAAGACAGTCCTCCTCCTCAACAAGACTTTGAAGCCAACCCAAGGAAAACACCTGAAATCATTCCAAAACAGCAAGAGGTATATGATTACCTTGAATCTTTAGAGAAGATAGCTGCAGGCCCGAGCACATCATCCACTCTGCCTCACATAATGCAAGATGCACAAGTTCAATCTTTGAAACAAGAAGTGTTTGAATTGGAGGTTTTAAACAGGCACATTAAACAATAAAATGAGCCATTAAAGGAGCAAAGCAAAGTGGACAAAATTATTCATGATAATACTATGTTGCATATGGGTCTATGGCAGAAAAAGAACAAGAAACTAAAGAAGAAGTGTTGAAAGTTGAGCAGGGAATTAATCAATCTCAAGTTCAGATGTTTGATAAGGAAACCCAGGATGGTGGTAGCACCAAGAAAGAAGAGGAGAGGACTGGATGTACTAGAAGAGGCTTCAGAATACATAGACTAAAGGGAGATGACTAAAATTTTGGTTCCATGAGGACATGCAACACAATCATAGTGGGGGTATGTTGAGTCCCAAACTTACATCTTCCCTATATACCTTTTTAGCCTTTTTCTCCAGTTACCTGAACCTCCAAGCTATCAAATCATTGCATATTAGTTTAAAAATAGCATATAAATGGTTTCCTAACTATGTCTTGTGACTGCTGTTTGATTTAGATTTTTGCTCAATCAGCTGCGAAATATTGTCACTTTCCGCAACCAAAATCAGTTTCCGCAGCCTTTTCGTTAAAATCCATGTTACAGGTGTCTACTGGAGAATCCGGCCACATGGGCAAGCTACAAATGATGTGGACATGGAACGTGTCCCCTTGGTTTAGCCGAACCATTCACAGAAGCCTGCGGTCAAAGCTAGTCAAACGGTGGTCAACACTAGGAGTCTTACGGTGGCAGGACTCTGTTTTTCATCACGAGGAGGATTGCGTGGAAAAATCCTAAATCTCAGGAGGTGTGCTAACACCTGGGGATTGCCCGTGAATCGAATGTAACAAGCCACCCTCCTTGGATTTATTTCTTACGGCTACCATACTGCTAGATTTCCGAATATGGTCGTTTACATGTCTGTCTACGAGCACAGACCTTAGGAATTAGTTATGTATTTCCTGCTATAAATAAAGCATCTTCGTATGCATATAAGCTAGCTTTTGATATGTAACCTTGACTGTTTTTATGAGCCATCGTGCTGTGAATTAGTCCTTATGTTATGATTGTATTTCAATATATGAGAAGACACTGCTTTTAAGTTCAAATCCATGATTGATTTTTGATTGGCCGAGGTTGCAGAGGGCCCCTGTACACCAAGGTTCTGTAGTTAATGTATAGTTCCATGTTTTCTTCACTTACATTCTTGATGCCATAGATGTTTTCCTGTATATATTATCTTGCTCATGGTATTCATGATGTTTGTTGTTCATAGTTTCTTTTATGCTTTCTAATGACTGTCAACTGATCAGTGTTTTCATTTCAGGTTCTAATAGATAGCCCGGGCAAGTGCACATAGCTTTTTGATGACTAATGACATGATGGAATTATCTTGTCCTTCTGCTAATTTGTTTTCTTAGTTCTAGTTCCAGCATTGTTTATTTCTTTCAGTTTTGTTTTGTTCATTTACTTTTCTGCAAGATAGATATTAGACTATTCATATCATTTTCAGTTACCTCCTATAGCCAGAGCGAGTCGAATGGTGAGGGATTGAGTGTGAATGTATAGTTTGATACTAGTTTTTTTACTTTTGCAAGTTAGTGATTGGATTACTCATATCATTTTCGGTTACCTCCTATAGCCAGAGCGAGTCAAATGGTGAGGGACTGAAGAATGAATGTGTAGTTTGCTCTTAGTTTTATTTTTTGCAATTTATATATCGGATTACTCAATTTGTTGATGATTACCTCCTATAGCCAGAGCGAGTCGAATGGTGAGGGGTCAGAAATGAGTTGATGTGATATGGTTTAGTTTACTTTGCTTACAGTTTTTGAATTGCTTTGAGTTTAGTTTTTTTTTCTTTTTATACAGCAGTGAGGATACTGGGTTTCATAGTCACTAGTTCATTGTTTGGTTTAATTAGAATTTAGGTACATCTTTATTTTCTCTCAGTAATTGATTTCATCATTGCAAGTTTGAAAACCTTTTGAACACCTTGAAGTTTGGAAATTATTTTAAAGGTCACCATTGCCTTGAACACTTTTATACTTGATTATTAGAATTACCATCTCACATTAGGAAATCAACAAGAAGATAAATCCAAAAACAAATCAAAAATCAAAAACAACAAAGAAATAAGAAAACGGTTATCTTGCATATATAGTGCACTTCACTTCAGCAGTTTACGACTCCCGGATTGACAATTTATATAGCAATTTAGGAAACACTAAATTGACCAAACAGTAGGTATACCATTTAACTCAAATTCACAAGCTCTTACATGATGATGAACTCTCTTCTTTGTACCTGTATCTAGCTCCACTAACCAAGATTCTACAAGCACCTCTTTATTCAAACCACACTTATCCACCAGCTTAGGACTAACATAACTATAATTAGATCTAATGTTAATCAAAATAGAAATAACTTGATCAGAAATCTTACCATCCATCTCGATAATAGACGCTTGGTGATTTGCATGTCGATTCTCTAATGGTGCATAGATCCGTGGAATACTTTGTGCAACTTACCCCACTATTTGTGCCTCATGTGCCCTGTTGATTTGAGGTCTATCACCCTGATACTGTGGACAATCTCTCCTATGATGATCTCCTCCATAGTCCAACACTATATGGTCTCTCTATCATCACCCTTTCTCTGCTCAAACCAAATTCCTTGTCCTTTGTTAGTTGCATTGAACTTCTTAGGTGGCACTGCATTTTCTTTGTTACTTGTACCTTGAGGTATTGTTCACTTCTTTTCCCATTGTCATTTATTATTTTCATTACCTTTCTAGGTTCGATTAGTCTCATATATGTGCCTTGACTGTTCAAAACAATGCTTTAGCTTCTGGATGGCCTCCTCCAATGATCTAGGCATGTCAAATTCAATCGTGTCCTTGAATTCTATTAGCAACCCACTAATGAATCTCTTAATCTTGGCCTTCTCCTCCTTGAGGTAAGGCACATATCTCAATAACTCCAGGAATATGTTAGTGTACTCCTCATCGGTTATAGATCCCATCTTTAACTCATAAAATTATTTCTCCCTATTTTCATAGTACCTTGGTAGATAATTCTTCCTAAATAGTCTCTCGAACTCACTCCAATTCAACTCCTCTTCAAAAATACCTATGAAGTTCTTTACATATTCCCACCAGATATTTACTTTACCTTTAAGATTGAATGTAACTATTTTGGCCTTCATGTTTTCTGAATAATCATACAACCTAAAGAAATTATTCATACCAAGAAAACATGCTTCTACATCCTTTGACTTCTTCATTTCCCCATAGAATGTAGGTGGCTTTGATTTCTTGAACTCATCTAGAAAATATCCCCTATCACTCCTCCTATAAGGGTGATAATGATGATGACCATGATACATGTTTGAACCAGAACTATAGTAGTACTTGTGTCCATGACCTCTCTTATCTGGAGTATCCAGGAACCTTCCATCTCTGATTGTGCCATCTTTATATTACATATCCCCACCATAACATTTACTAACATGTACCCCATTTGTCCTATCCTCATGTCCATGGCTGATCTGAAGTGGTCCCTTCCTGTACAATTCTGACAAACTCTGAAGGATTACTCATTGACTTTTTCTTTTTTCTCCTGTGCCTACATGATTCTGTCATTAATATTCTTTGCAACTCTTTATTTATTCCTTCAAGCTTCTTAATGTGTCTATTAATTCAGTAGAGTGCCCAACACCACACTTCTCATCTAATCCATAAGGAGAGTCTCAGGGACTGTAGTCTACCATCTTACTAGTCATTATTGTTGTTTTCTTTGTGCAAGGCATATCATTTCATCTAAAGCAAAATATAAACATAATCAACATACCTCAGTACAGTTTGGGGATGACATCTCCTCTGCAAGATCAACTAGATTGTTACAATACATGTATAAACATTATCATAACATCCTATAGATGTCATCCTAACCATAGTTCAGTCATTAATTCATGACCATATCAATCAAACATCATGACCTCATGCATGACAACTACAACCATGTCAATGTATGCATAATCAACATATGTATGACATGCATGCATACACAATACATACAAACACTATCATGCATAACCAGTGTATAACCGACATACACTCATGACAACCACATCTAAAAACAACACTATGAACCTTCACATGGTGACACAATTGCAACCATGACCACCACCATGCATACACAACAAACACATAGACCACAATCATAAGGAACACATATGCAACCGACATGCATATGTGACCAACACACTACCCATCTAGTCCAAGGGGTGAACCTTGCTCTAATACCACTCTATAACACCATCCCCGCACATTTACCCATGTTAATCGATCCACTAGGGTAAACATATCATGAGAGGCTACTACAATCTAATTCAAATCGCCATGTACAGTTAAGGAAGTGGAACCGACACAACACAACTAGTTTGACCTTATGCACATGTCACAGAACCTATAGGATCCAACCAACCCTTCCAGGTGATCCACCCTTGAGACGACTTGACACTTCACTACCCTAGAGCCTCATTCTATCCCATGACATGGGCATGTGTGCAATTATGGACCTCCATTCATTCTCATAGCATGGGAATGCAAGCGACTGGGGTATTTTTTAGCTAGTTCTGATCCTACGACCCCTGATTTTGTGCCACCTTTTCAGGTCCAGGACTCAGGCCATTGCCCAGAATTCCATGAGACCTTAAGGAATTGAAATTAACCTTGATAAAATGATAAAAATGAAAATAATTGAACAAATACTTGACTGGATCCCTACTAGCCATGACAAGAATTTCGTCAAACATGTCACAAATTTACATTCAGGTCTTAACAACAAATCTGATCATAGGGGTCTCATACTTATCTAAGAATTTCTAATAAGAAATGATTCCTTAGCACATTAGTTGCATTATCATCTATTAGGTCATATATTCATTGTTCACACATTTACAAATCAAAACATGACAGGATCCATACATCATCATTGTCATAAAACATGCTCATAACCAGCATATAAACCATAGGAATAATAAGGATACAACATCCATAGAATCCACATATAAACCAATATATTTACACATAAAATACCAAGGAGAAGAAACTCTTATTAATGAATGCATAGGCCGACCAAGTGTGGTACTTCCATGAACTACCCGACCATAGACTAGGCTAAAACAAATATTTCTTTTAGCTAGTCACCCCCATGCCATATTCCAAGAATGAATGTGGGATCTCATGGAACACATCCAACAAAATCAAACTAGGGCTTCCAAAGGCCAACCACCTCAACCCTCAACCAATGATTCCATCTCACGTCAAACATCACTAACCATCACCGTATTGGTCTCTACCCAAGTTTCCCAAGGCTCCAGAGTATTTGTTCCAACCAAGGCTCCAGGACTAGCAACTCAACAAATAGCTACTGTTGGGCACCAAAGAATTTTTCCAGCCAAGGCTCTAGGACTAGTAACTCAACCCATAGTTATTGTCGGGCTCCAGAGCATTTTTCCAACCAAGGCTCTAGGACTAGTAACTTAACCCAAGTTGTTATAGGGCTCCAAAGCGTTTGTCCAACCAATGCTTCAAAAACTAATAACTCAATCCATAGCCAAAGGAACATGACAAACCAACCAGAAAATAAAAGTAAAGCCCACAACCCCATGGTTATCTAGGAAATGGAAAGGCTACACAAAACCATTTTCAATCCAGGCAATCCTTCGTGCCAATGACAGATCATAACCAAATAACTGCATGCATATTCCATGCATGTCAAACCTAACAAGGAAATCATACATGCAACTTGGTACTTGCAAGCAAAACCCATTGTAGTTTTTGTTCCCGGTGTCCTCTTGCGCTTTCCTACTCTTCCTTTGCCTTCTTGCTCTGAATCTCCAAGTATTCCATACTCCTCCAAGATTTCTCCAAGAAAAATCTAAGTGTCCAAGAGTTTGAGAGAGGGAGAATAGAGAAAGATCTCTAAAATTAAACTGACAAAAGTCTGTGAATTGATCCTTGGAAGCCTTTTTATTAACGAGACCTCTATTTTCTTAATTTTCCATTATTTTCCTTCATTTCCTTCTCAAATGCAACCTGTGTCCTTTCACCTTCCTTCTCTCCTAATTTCTATTATTTTTATAAATAAAATTCCAATTAATGCCTCATTCCTTTCCAAATCCTTACCAATTTCCTTAGCCATTAATTAATCACAACTGATCCCCATCACTATGTTTTTCTAAAAATTCAACTTGGAATACATGCCCCATCACCATGGTTATTATATTGCCTTTATTAACTTTATTACATGGAATTTTCACCAAGGTTATTACAGATACATCCCATAATACAATTACCATTTTACTAGATTCAACTTCTCGTTGTTTCCATTCTTGTAATTGTTCCTCCTCCTATCCTTCCACGAAAACCTTAAACATATCAATAAAGGTTGCGCAATTTGTTTTATAATGGTTATCGTTATGTCCTCTACATAAATAATCATGTGCATAATTGTCAATATTAAATTATTCAACATTGGTTTGAACGGGGTTGGGAGGTTGATTTCTCATAAAAGGTCTCCATGGTTTTCGCACAAGAGATATCTTAGAAAGAACATTATTGAAATGACATTTTTAATGACCTTTTGAATTGAGTCTAAATCTATGGTTTATTTTTCCTTTTTTTCATCACCATTTTTACTAGTTGAAGGTTTTAGCATTTGTTTTGGCTTTTTCCTGACCTGAAACTTGCTTCGATGCTATTTTGAGATTTTTTTTTTTGAAAATTAAAGACTTCTTCCATATTTAAATCTAATGTTTTCTTTTCTTCTCTAATGATAGTGAAATCAAAATTTGAAGGAAGAGTATTAGTATAAACTTGAATCAAAACATCATCTTATGGTCTTGAATTAGTAGGAATCCCATTAAGAATGGAAAGAAATATTTGATTGAAATCTTTAATGGATTCACCAGAATTATTTCTAATACTAGAGGTTTCCAAAATTAAGGATGAATTGGTTTTATCTTCACTAATTTGTTTAATAAATTGATTATTTAAAATCTCCCAAATAGTAATAGAACCATCATCTAAGGTAAAATTCCAAGTTATAGATTTTCCTTCAAATGTAAGGGGAAAAAGGTTACAAACTTTATCTTCATGTTGTACTACTCTTAGTTTCAATGATAACATAAATTGCTTAATATTTTCTTCAATAATAAGGCCCATCTAGATTATACTTAGGAATCCACATTTCAGGATGTTTTGGGAGATCATGTTGCTATCCTTCAATAGCAATTGGATCAGCCAATAACTAGGGTTGACCATCCATAGTTTACCTTGGAGAAGGAGTACCTAGAGAAATTTGAGTAGGACTATGTAGAAGTGAAGGACCTATAGAAAGTGGTCCTAAAGGATATCATGAAGGAGGTGATGGAGGAAGAGGTATTGAAGTAGGTGGAGCAATGATCTGCAGAGTGATTATTATAGTACTTGGAAAAGAAGAAGTGGGAGCTATAGAACTCAGAATCGGTGAGGGAGAACGAGCTTGTATAGGAGAAGTTATATGAGGAACAAGTTGCAGGTGTAACTATGTGATATGCAACATGATCTACTTCCCAATAAACCTCTTCTAAAGAAAATAAAGGATTTGTGCATGTAGAGAATTCTAACGAAGCCCTTGGACTTGTTTGAGTTGAAGATCTAGGACTAGTTTATGAGGTTGAAGAAACTATAGCTTCAACTTAATTTTTTGGTCTTCTCCTTTTAGATATATTGAATAAAATAGCAGATGAACCAAAAACTTTACTTTGTGAGTCAGTGTAAAACCTTCAAAATTTCAATTGATGGTGAATAGGTGCATAATAGATTTTAACATATTCTCCTACAAAGAACTCAGGAATATGTGTAGTTATTGAAGAGGTATATTGTTATTCATTAGGATGAAAAAAAACAGAAGAGGTGTTGGTGTCAGATAATGTAATGGGAGAAATAAATTCATATTATTTATCAGCCGCTACATTATACGTGGCCCTCCTTCTAGCGCCAAATTTGTTGACAGGGGGGTTATGTCTCAGCAACAATGGGTTGAGTATTGGCTCGATCAAGGTCCCAATTAGACCCTTTTTCGTTTAAATGGCTATATAATATCTGAAACTAAGGCTTGGTTTCCTATTCTAATATAAACTAAAACTAAACTAAAAAAAATCAAATTTTAAATTTTAGGGAAAATGTATGGCATAGATAAATATTTACAATTATCTACAAAATATACACACCATTGTAGATGTACATAATATTTTGATCTGATTGAAAAATAAAAGTGAGGGTGGAAGGATAGGGGATTCATTCAAACATAATATTTAAAATAAAATATTATGTGAGCTTGAATCTAGCTAGAATTTTGGTCTAGCTAACCACACAGATGATTTGGAATACTCGTAAGTTAAAAGTCCAATGAATACTTTTTTAAAGATTTTATTTTTATTTGCATGCAATAATTAAAATAAATAACTTAAAATCGAAACCTATCTTGAAAATGAGAGAAGATCAATGTTTTATTATTTGAATATCAAATTTCGCCATCAAATAGAAACATAAATAGCTCATAATTTTTCTTTGAGAGCAAAAATATTATGCAACATATCTTAAGAAATATTAACATAATATTATAATCATTCAATCAGAGATAAACATAAAGAAAGTTAGAAAATGAGTACCATATACATCCATTAAGTAATTAAAGTGATGATGGAATATTAGTCTCATAATTAAAAGCACACGAAAATGTGAATTTGATCTTCAAAAAGCTCCACTTCAAAATTGATTATAGAATGCAAGTCTTGAGTTTCCACAATTCATCGACCCTTACAACATAAGTAGCCATATAAATACTAAAAATAAAAATAAGATAGATTTTATTTGTTCATCCAAATTTAGAATATCTTCAAGATTTTCTTTAATCATAGATTACACTAAAATAAACATTATCCTTCTCTAAGGATAATTTCCCAGAAAATTGGCAAGCTATTTCAAACATCCTCCTCGTCTTTAGAGTCCTTAGCCTCAATGTTGAGAAAATGTGGAACATTTTCTTAGATAAATCTTACCCAATATGTATATACCTATGTAATTATAGAAAAATGGATTGGATGAAAATGAACTATGTTGACTTGGCACATTGATACCAAATTCTGAATGACCCTTTTTGTTTCCATATTTAATAGAAAATTTTGAAATTAAGTTGATATAATCAAAAGGAAATTGTAGAAATTTCTGGAAGGTTTGCTAAGTCCAAATTTTGGTTCGAGTTATAGCTTTCACATCTTTTGTTTTTTTTACTTAGAGATCCATGGAATGCTTCTTGTAATGATTTTGATCCAGGAATATCAATCTCTTCAATGAAATCTCTCCCAACCTCCCATACTTTTATATAGTGTTGAGTGGCATTTTTGGTCCACACTTTGATTTACTTTGCTTCTACTTCTTGTCAGTTTAAATATGTATACATGAGTCTTTTGTCTTTCCTGGAGGTTTTAGGAATGTGCACGGGCTATAATTTATTTTCCCATTCAAGAATTGTTGAAAATCATTCTTTGATATTTTTATCTTCTTCAACTAAAGGCTCAATTCTTTCGTTGAGATTCACAATCTCTCAATAAAATCTACAGATTTTATCAATTCATTTATAGAACTTAGCTTGATCCTTCTTCAATATCTAGTTGATCTGTACTTCTTGTTCTTTGAATATAATTCGACTTTGCTCATCACGATGACTTTTTTTTAATTTAAATTTGTAGGGTTTGAATTTGTTCTTTTAGTGTTGCAGTCATGAATTCAATGTTCTTTTCGACTTCTTCTTTAAACATTTGGTTCTACTCATGTGTCTTTTTTATTTTCTCAATTTGCTAAGAATTTGTAGTCTCTAAGTCATTCAATTGATTCTCATAATGACTATGTAAATTGGCCCTTTTGATAGCAATCTTTGTCTAAGGATTACAGAATGCATTTTCTAATTCTCTTCACTAAAAGCTTTGCTCTTTTCAATTTGCAATTCCAACTCTTTGATTCTTTGTAGATTATTTTGATAAGTTGTTGCAAGTTCACTAACATGATATTGTTGATTGTTGACAAAGGCTCCAAGAGCCTATGAATATTCCTCATATTTTTCTCACACATCTCCAGATGCATGCTAGATATGTTTAGACATTATTTCAAAAGTGTCAAACTTCCATTTCTTAGTTCTTCTTCTCAGCTGGTTTTGTTGTATATCGAAATAATATTCAGTTAAGGATGGAACAATTTTAGACACTAGTTCCATTTTAGTAACAGGCCTAGAAAGAAATGAACTAAGAGGAATTTTTGTGGAGATGGGAGTCATAGAAGCTTTATGATATGCTTTCAATACTAAAATCTTAGTGCGTATAGTCTGTTGTTTAATTGACTCTTTCTCTTTGTCACGACCATATGTGACTGTTGGATGAATAGTTTCTCGCTCGTCCTTTTTATCAATTTCCATCTCTTCAGTTTGTTCATGTAACACCCTCCTCCCATATCTACCCAAGCAATCGGTCAGTCGGGGTAAACATGTGATGAGAGGCTACTAGGATAATATTAGACCTCCTAGGTAACCTTAAGGAAGTGGAATTGATGGAACATCACACACCGCCATCCAACATCATCAACATAACCCTCATGAGACAAGTCAGCCACTCAAACAGCCTGTCCTTGGGTCCCACTACTATTCTGGACAATTTAAGGCTCAACCGCTCTCATGCTATGGGAAAGAGAGAAAACAAAGACCTAAAGACGCTCTCATGGGCCTGCATGCCAGCGACTATGGACGAAACTTACCAGTTCTATGCCAGCGACTCTGGGATTTGAACCACTTTTTCAAGCCCACAGCCCAGGCAACTACCTAGAATGGAATGAAAGCTCAAAATTAAGTAAAGTACAAGGAAACAATGATTCAAAATTAAATAGTTGATCAAGGCCTTAACTAGACCCCTACTAGCCATGACAGGCATTTCATCAAACATATCATCGACATGTAATCTACAAGTGTAAATAACAGAGCTAAGTGTAGGGATCTCTTACTTATCTGAGAATTGACATGAACCATTGTTTCCTCATGTCATTTGTTGCCTTATCACTTATTAGGTCATATATACAATATCCATTCAAATACAAGTAAAAACATGTTGAGAGATAAACATAGTTGCTTCCATAAAATGAACATATAACTAGAATAATAGGAACATAATTACAATAAACATATCAGCCAAAAAAATCCATATATACACCAATACATTTACACATGAAAATCATTGGAATTAATTTCACATTAATCAATGTAATGAACTGACTGAATATGGGACTACCATGTTCCACCAGACCATATATTGGCTGAGCCAAGTCTCTCTTCATCCAATCATCCTCATGGCATATTCCAAGCATGAATGTGGAACTCAAACCAAAAGAACTCAACCAGGGCATATCAAGGCTAAACCACCTCACCCTCATCAATAGAAACTAGGCTTTACATTAATCCAATCTAGATCACTAGGCCAAACAATCATGGATGCCACTAGATCTTTCCACCTACACCATGATAAATTTTTGTGTCTTCTAGTCTCTCAGGCTTTACCATAATCCAAAATGATATCACTAGGCCCTAAACCAAGACCTACTCTCCAGGATTTATCGCATATCCCAAACCTGGGATTACTAGGCCCAACGTAGAGCAAACCACCTCTAGGCTTTACCATATATCCTGCCATTCACTGGATAGGTTGCCTAGGCCATCTGAGGCAACACAAAATCTAGCTTTACCCCAACCCACAGTCTGATTCAAGCATTACTAGGCCACGTGTGCTATCATTTCGAAGATCCACCTCACTCAGCTTCGAATCCATCCAGCAATCCAACTCAAACAAACATGAGAACCCCATCACACCATGGCTATCATGAATGGCAGGTTAGGCCGAAAAACATTATAATTTATTACACCTGGAAAAACCCATGCCATGATAGAAAAGAACCACATGCAATGCCATGCATATCAAATATAGCAATGAAAATACACATGCAAGTCGATACTTGCAATGAAGCCTACTATAGTTACTTGATCCTTCCTTTCCCTGCTTGATCTTTGCTTCCTCTTGCATTTTTTTCCTTTCTTGCTCCAATGCCAAAGTGCTCCAAGAAAACTCTAAGTGTCCAAGAGTATGAGAGAGAGAGAGAATAGTGAAAGAGCTCCATAGCTAAACTATCAAAAGGTTACCAACTGATCCTCAGAAGCCTTTTTATGAATGAGGCCTCTATTTTCTTCATTTTCCATTATTTCCCTTCATTTTCTGCCTCACATGAAACCTGTTACCTTTCACCTCCTTTTTCTCCTAATTTCCATTATTTTCATAAATAATTGTGCCAAAATGCCATTTTTACTTTCCAAAGCCTTAGCCAATTCCTTTTCCAAATTCCTTAGCCATAAGCAACCAAATGAACACTCCCTAGGATGTCTTTCCCAACGTTCAACTTGGAATAAGTGTCCTAGTCATCTGTGGTTATTGTTTTTAACTTTTATTACATGGAATTCTCACCAGGGCTATTACAGAAGCATCCCTCTTGGGGGACATTTTCCTTGGTTTTTTATCACACATATACCTTAGGAACCTACTAAAATAAGACATACTACTTATGGAGCTTTATAACACAACTTGATGAAATATTTACATCCATACACAGGTGTACATATAGACACATCATAAAAACTATATATATCAAAACATATTCCAAATCGTATACCAAACATATATCAAACATATACTAACATCATAAAGAATACACCAAAACATCATAAATAATATATCAAAACATCATAAAGCATATATCAGAACATCATATAGCATATATCAACCATCATAAAGCATATATCAATTACCGCAAAGCATATACTAAACCAACATAAAGCAAATACTAAACCACCATGAAGCATATACCAAGCCATCATAAGAAAATACTAGACCACCATAAAGCAATTATCAAACCACCATAAGCAATCACCAAACCACCATATCAAAGTTGCTTTGCCTCAACAGGAAAAAAAGGAAGGATACATGGCCCGCATTTGATCCGTCGTCTCACATACAGCGTCATCGGGCCCAAAGTGCTTCCATTGCACTTTAAGTTGCTCTATTGCTCAGTTCCGAAGCATGAGAACTTTTTTCTGCAATATACACTATGGCTCCAACAAGAATTCTCCATTTATTTCCACCTGCAATATAGACCAGTCAATGACATGATCATCATCCTTAACATACTTCTTAAGAAAAGATACATGGAAAACATCATGGACTTTCACTGTAGGAGGAAATGCAAGTTGAAAATATACTGGTCCAATCCTCTCAATGATACTAAAGGGTCCACAAAATCGTGGTGCCAGCTTGGCACATGATCCAATCCGCAAGGAGCTCTTCTTCAGTTTGATGCACAAGTACTCTTGTTCCCCAACCTAGAACTCCTTAAACAATTTGTTCTTGTCTGCATAACTCTTCTTCCAATCCTGTGTTTCCTTGAGATTCTTCTTGATCACTTGCATCTCCTATTCCATGTCTTCCAACATATATGTTCCAATCAATACTCTACTAATAGGATCACTCCAACTAATGGGAGTGTTACAACTCCGCCCATATAATGCCTCAAAAGGACTCATCCTTAGTGACTCCTCATAACCATTGTTGTATGTAAACTCAACCAAAAGGAGATACTCTTCCCACTTCCTTTGTTGATGCATCACATACATCCTCAACATGTCTTCCAATATCCTACTAACCCTCTCTGTCTTTCCATCTATATACGGATAATAAGTTGTGCTGAAGGAAAACATTGTGCCCAAACTTGCCAAAAGTCCTTCCAAAACATGGAATTGAACTTCCCATCCCTGTCTGACACAATCTTCTTCGTAGCACCATGTCATCTAACCATATCTTGGATGAATACTTGTTGTTGGTTTGAGGTGACTTGGACCCAAGTTCAGAGTTAGCTGCGTTAACCAACAAAACCCTACACTGTCAGCCCTTTCAGCAACAACCCGCATAGCGCAAGCTGCAGTCTCACCCAAAGTAGTATTGGGGGATGCTAGAACTAGGTTTCTGCATCCAAAGGACTATGTGATGTGTTTTTTGTTAAACTTAAGGCTTTATCCCAACCTTCACAAACACTAACCCTTAAAACCTAGAAATTAAAACAACTAATAGTTAACAGATCTAAACCCCTCTCTGATTGCACTAAACCTTCATAACATCATATAAATAAGCATATCTACTTCTTTATGCATCTATTAAGTGCTTTTTTAGATTAATTGCATTCAATCATATCAGAAATACAGAAAATTCAGAGATAGACAATAATGCACAGATATGGAAATAACTCTTCAGAACAACCTTTATTATGATTAGATCTTCAATTACAGACTCTTCTAAACCTACGCACATAGCTGCAAGGGCCCGCACACTCAACTACGGACTTACCAAGGTCTCTGCGCACACATTTGTAAGAGCATTCCCCTTCACCCAAGTATAGAATACACAAAATAGACCCAAAACTTGCCTTTCTATGCTCTTCGTTCTATTGACTAACTTTTATAACTCTTCTATGACTCCTTTTTATATCTTTCTTCATTGAAACACCATGGTTCGCAAACCATGGCTGGGTCACAAAAAAACTTGACTCTTAACAAACTAAGGGGATTTGACCTTCTTAAAGCCCCTTTGACTCGTATCAACCTGCACTACTCGTGCTTTGCTTCTCAAAATGTGGATACTTTACAATATTAACAAAACTTTACAAAATTTAACCCAAGGGACCCTGTCCCAACAGACCCCCAACACAAAGTTGTAACTTGTTCCGAGTCACTCTGCTAGTGTTGCCTCGATCTTTTCTTGCAGACCGTTGAACTCTGTCTTCAATGCTTGAAAATCTACTGCTCCCTGCACAGTGGCCTGATGAACCTCTTCAACCAATGTTTCTTTGGTTGGACCTTCAATTGTAAGGCCCATAGTTCTTTGTGTCTGTTGCATAGCCTTCAACTTGATTTGCATTATCTATGTCAACTGGCTTACCTCATCAAGCCACAATTGTGTCCTTGAGGATATGACGAAGGCCTTCTGATGTAGCTCATTAATCTGGGTCTGGATGAACTTTCCCTCCTGCAATCTGGTGAACCTTTGCATTGGTGCTCAGGTCCATGACGTTGCCCTGATCTCGTCGAACTACACCTTTTTTCCTCAGATATCTTCTTCAATTTTCTGCAAGTGTGGATCCTCCTGCAGCGAGGTCCACATATCCATGGTTTTAGAAAACAATTGGTTGCAATCCTTGACTACAACCTCTAGAATATTCATACCCTCTTTAATAGCAGACTTGCATTGGTCTCTGACTTTCAGAGGAGTGGTTGGATATAGATTAAGGTTAAGCTCGGATATCTACAGCGACATCTCAAAGTGGACCTTGCTAACTTCCTCCTTTGACTCCTTCACCAGAGCAGCTAACTTCTTGATTTTCTCTAGGGAGGTCGCTTCTGTTGGAATTTGGAGCCCAAGAAGCTCACTACATACATGTGTTATCATTACTTCCAGCCGCTGACTATGCGCAATGACCTCTTCTCATTCTTTGAGCACCTATGCCTTTTCCTCGAACATTTGATGGTTGTTAGTCTTGATTTCACTGATAACCAATAATGCACGTTTCTTACAGACCCTAAGCTCATCCGATACTCCCTGATGAAACTCATGCAATGACTAAATGGGGAGCGCCGCAAGGTTAAGGCTAAAATTCTTTAGATGAAATAGGTGCACCCTATCCTCTTAAGTCTCAATATGTAAGGATCCCTCTGGTAACTGCATTGCACATAGGTTTGTGGTGATCTCTGTTGTTGGGGTTGTCATGCTCTCTTACTTCAGGCTCACTTGTCCTATGCTCGCTTGAATTACGCCTTTCTGGACTTGCAATTCCCTCAAGCCTTATTGTACTTTGTCCAATGTTAGATGGTATTGGTCCTTAAAGTGTCACCAAATAGTTTCCATGAAGTTGCAAACCACATCACCAATCTCATCCAGGTCCTCCTCCATGAGGACCAATGGTGTTGCACTCGAAGACTTGTTGTACTTCTGCTTCTTGTGAGGTCTTGTGGAACTTCACTTTTGCCTCTTCTTGAGTATGAAGGGGGACCCCAAGCCTGCACCCCCTTCCTCTTCATCCTAAGTCTCGAATTTTACATTGGTGTCCTCTATTTCAAGTTGGTTGAGGTCAATAGTGGCCTGCAACATGGTTTCATCTTTCTCCTTTGGCGCTTTCGTCTCTTTTGTAGAGACCTTTTATTTGAGTGCTTCTTTGTCCTTTGTAGACACTTATTTCCACAGCTTGACCTTTTCTTTTTGCACAAACTTTTCTTTCACAGAAGCCCTGTGTGCTTCTTTCTTCTTATCTTTCTCTGCTTTTGTCATAGATTCACCCTCGGAGCCTTACTTGTTCCTGCACCTGCGTCTGATGGGGTGAGCCATTCACTCAGCCATTTATCGATGAGCCCCATAATATCATCTTCTGCAACCAAATATGGAAACTTATGCCATGTGCCTGTGGCATCCTTCTTTGCGCAAATAGACAGATTATGAAAATCTACCTTGAGGTATGTAATGTTATCATACTGCACATGTAAGCTTGGTGATAAATGTGGTCATTGTTTGATCACCATCCACAACTTAGACTCGAACATGACCAGTATATATTTGCTTCCATGACGCGTTCAGGATCCTTCATCACCCACAACGAGGTGAATTTCCTAATATTGCATAATTCTAGATCATGTTGTGGGAATTGGATTTCCTCAGGCATCCTCCATGCCACTAGCGTGATAAATAGAAGTAGCCATGCATAGTGGAATGCCTTGCCATCATCCTAGGCTTCGCGAGAATCTTCCAAGAACTCATGACAGAGATAATTGGCCCAATTATACTAGACTCCTTTGTTGCACTGCGTAGCCAAAAAAACCATTGGTGCTAACACTCATCAGCACAACACTTCTGCATGATCTTTCTAGCCAAAATTTGTGCAAAAAATTGTGCAACATCATCCGATATGGAGCTAATCACAAAGCCGCATGACTTCTTCACCAACTTGAAGACACTCTTCATCTAGTATGACAACGTTTTCTCCTACAATTTCCCCACAAAAGAATTTCTGGGATTCACACCTTGATATGGAAACAAGGTTATTCGATGGATCAATATATCGGTGATTGGAATGGGCCCTCCCAACCAAAGGAACCCATCATGAACTAGCATCAATAATTGATGCACACATACAATGTTAATGGTGTTGCGGCTAAAACATGGCACCCACAACATGTTTAGCAACCTTCTAGCCGCCCACTTCATTAGCTTAAGTTGTGTAACATGTAACTCCTCATATTAGACCTTCTTCATATATTTTCCTGGTTCTAACTATGGGAATTTCACGTGATCACCCAGGTCTCAGTCCTTCATCTTAAAAAACGGTATTCGGGCCAACAAAATGCCCTCAAAAGGTACCTTCTCTAGTAGCAATGGTGTATAGACCTCAAATTTCACTGAATATGGGTCCTTAGTCACTCTGGTTGTTGATTTCCTAAGGTACATAAGGTGGTAGCTGAGTAATCGGCACTGCTTCATCAACATCAATCTCTTCAACCCCCATATTTAACTCCTCCTCATCTAAGTCCAAGGATTTCTTTGGCCGCTTGCTCTTATCCATCCAACCCTTCTGTCTAATCTCTGTGGGATTCTTGCACGGTGGTTTCTGCATTGGCGCTTGCTGGGGCTTATTTTGCTTCTTCTCTCTTGCCACAGAATGAAACCATATCTACGCAGAACTTCATCTGATCCCATTTTACCTAAATGACCTGTAATGATAGAAAAATCTGCAACCCTGACCACCAATTCTTTCTTTTGTTGCGTCATATACCCTTCAAGATCTGTAACCCTAGACAAGAATTAGATTATATTTACAAAGTTTTCATCTAAAACAAGCATAGCAAAGAGCTACGCATCAGGTAATCCTTCATAAATACTTGTAGGTTCTTCACCATTTTCAATTTGTGAAAGGTGGTCTAGTTCAGCATTTAATTTTCCTAGCTTCACAACTACCTCAAATTCATACTCCTAAAACAACAATAACCACCTACAAATTCCCCCCCCGCAACACAGGATTGTTGATCAGGTACTTCAAAGTTGAATGGTCTGTGTACATTTTGAAGTGAGCACCCAGCAAATAATGCCTACACTTCTAGAGCGCATACACCATCACCAATACTTCACACTCCATGGTCGAATAATTTGTCTCTGCCTTAGACAATTTTTTTCTTACAAATGCAATCAGATGGTCGATATCACCTACACCTAGTTGGGTTAACACTACTCCTAATGTGATGCAGGATGCATCTACATGTACATGGAATTCTTTCTTCCAATTGGGGAACACAAGAATAGGTGTTTTAACCATCTTCTCCTTTAATACATCTAAGCTTTTATGGAAATCATCAACCCAACAAAATGTTGCATCCTTCTTCAATAATTTTTCCATGAGTGTAGTGATTTTCACATATGACTTGATGAATTTCCTATATTATCATGTATGGCCCAATATTGTGTGCAACTTTTTGACATTCCTTGGAGGCTCCAGATTGATAATCAATGCAATCGTTGGTAGAGTCCACCATCGACCATTGCTTACAAACAACATGGCCCAAGACTATCCCATATGGTATGCAAAAGATCCACTTCTTCAGATTAAGGTATATCTGATACTTCCTACAAGCATCCAGTATTAGACAAAGAATTTCAACATGATTTTTCACTAACCCAAACATTGTCCAATCGTTAAAGTAAACCTCCAAAAACTTATGGAAAAATTCTTTAAAGGTTGAGACTACCACCCAAGAAAAGATCGCAGGGGAATTCTTAAGTCCAAAGGGCATGAAAGTATACTGAAAGCACCCCCGTTCTATACCGAAGGTTGTCTTACTTTGATCTTCTGGCATGATCTTGATCTAGTGATACCCTTAGAATCCATCTGTAAATGAGTATGCTTATTGACCCCCAACGTTATCCAATACTTCATTTGTGAACAGCGTAGGGAATGGATCATGTACACAATCTCGTTCAACTGTCATAGATCTACGCAGATTCAGTTTTCACCCTTCCTCTTCTTCTCCTGAACCACCATAGGACTAACCCAATCTAATTCTTATATAGGCTCAATAAGTCTTGTTGCAATCATCTTATCCAGTTCTTCACTCAATTTTTCTTTGTACTTAGGATTGAATTAGTATGGGTGCTGCTTTACCAGCGTCGCATATGTCTTTAGATTGATATTCATAACACCCAAATCACCTACTATCCCTTTCAGATCATAAAACTTTGTTGGAAACAAGTCTTGATATTCTTGTAATAACTCCGCAACTTTGTCCACTATGTCCTCATCCTAGAAGTCACATATATTTGCGAACTTTGGCTGTGCTTTTGACCCAATGTTCACTTTCTTGGTTTTCAATGGTTTTTATATGTCAAGAAATTCTACCTTAGGCATCACAAATTTGCATTGTCCCTCTGAATCATAGATACTGATATTCCTGGGATCTTCCTCGCCTTCTTCTGTGGTCACATTGTAGCATTCAAGAGCATGGCACAGTTGCATACTCTAGTCTGGATGTACCCATGTGACAGGTTCTTCTGGCATCCTAAATATAGCATCCATTATTTCTTGTAATGCTTCATCAATACACTCGAATCCATCCTCAAAATTGAACGTTAGTAGAAAACTTTCCTTTACAACATCCCACTCTATATTCCTATGTCACAACTCTGTTTCTAGATACTAGCTCATTGGAATAGTATCCAAAGTGTGGCAGAATATGTGTACCCATTTAGGTTGTGGTTCCTCTCCCCATGATCTTGTCCAATGAGCTAGATGCTTGTGCAAATCATCCTTCCCTGTATATTTTTCAATCATGCAGGTATTGGCATATCCAAATTATAGCTTCATCATCCTACGGTATTCCTTCAAATATGCAAAGTTTTTCTTATGTGTACCCCACCATTTGGCAAGTGTGGCATTCAACTTGATGTCTAGTTCCTGGAATTGATGTTCCTCCAGCACATCCCTTTCGAATTTATCCAGAAACAAATTTACATATTCTAAGCCATCATAATATGGTAAATTGTGTACCTCAGTAGATATACACCAAAGTGACTTAGTAATCTTGTTGCATCGTAGCATCGATACTTCATGCAATATATTATGCCAATGCTCGAGCTCCTCATCTAAATTCAAGTTGCAAGAGTTGTCCTTTTCCCAAGTAATTTTCCCATTTGCTTGGGGTTGATCTAGTCCTCATCCCACGCAGCAAGCTTATAGATTTGTTCAATATAATCCTCCTCATAGTAATCTCGAACTGGTTCGGTATACTGTGCACCATCGGCTAGATCCACTGGAACAATGACCCTCAGTTCCTTCTTTTCAAATGTCATGTTGCACTTCTTTAGGTTGATGGCGCATTCATATTAAATTTCCAAATTAATTCCAAGAAGAGTTGGGTAGGGATTATTGTCATCCACTATTTCGATTACTTTGAAATTAGTTATGGCGTGCATCCCTTCAATTTCTACAGTTACTCCATGTAAGAACCCCATCAAAATAATCTTCTGTTGGTTCACCATTCGTAGCTAAATTGGGGATCACTGCAACGCTGGCTTTCCCATTCTTTCGCATGTTTGTTTAGGCAAAACATTCACGTCAGATCCTAAATCTAGGATCACCTAGTCCATTTCAAATTCTCTGATCTGTGTAGTCAATCTCATCTCTTGACCAATCCTTTTCTTACCCTTGTCCACTTTGTGCATTGCGAGTTGTTCAGGCAATGGCTTACCCTTGCCAGCGTAGTTGTCTATTAATTCTTGCAGTCCCTCTACTACTTTTTGGTCACTTAAGAGCTTCATGAAATTTTGTAAGAAAGATATTAACAACAAAAGATCTTTCGAATCTTTGATCGGAGAGTCCACAGTAGGTGAATTTTTACACCCAGTAGGAGAGTCCACAGTTGGTGTAAAAATTCACCTACTGTGGACTCTCCGATCAAAGATTCGAAAGGCACACACCACAGATCTCTAAAATCCAACAAAAGATCTGTTTCCTATGCAAAAATGACTTCTTTGGGCTTCTCCATTCATCCACCCTGATGTGGAAGCTCCTGAATCTGCAAGAATATTTTTCACCTCCACATAAGTTTATTTTCCTTATTTAAATCGAATCCAACATCCTTGTTAGCAACCTTATGTAACCATATATTTTCTTCTGGTTGTTTCCCTTTATCCTCCTCAGTAGCTATACCGCTCTGTGTGACGATATTAACACTGGGCCCATCTTTGCGCAGTCCTAATCTCATCATCTAGATGTTCTGAGTAGGTTGTTGGGTCTTCTTCTCTTGCATCTTCATGATGAGCGTGGGACAATCTTCTATAACATGGTCAAACTGTCGGTAATATTGACAAGAGGGTTATGTTAGGTTCTGAAAATCCTGCACAAAGTGGCCTGGTTCCCCAAAATTGTAACAAATGATCTGTCTGCGACCTCTTCCATCTCCTCCTCCTCCTCCTCTTCCTTGTCCCTAGAACCCTCCACATGTTGTAGGTGTGCCTTGATCTTGCTAAGGACGTGTCTCAACCTGTACTCTATATGTCAGAGTTCTGTCCATCATTAACTCATAGCTTTGACAATTGCGCTCATCATGGCCTACAGACTTATAGAAATTGTAAAACCATTGTTGGGAATTATGTACAAACTTTTTTAACAAATGGAAATTGCATGCCATATGCTTTCCTGTTATTTGGCAGATATCACACCATGGCACTATTAGATGCTCATCCCGGTGGTATTTTATGGCTTCATGGGGACAAGACCTCCCCCAATTAGATAATTTTGATACACTGGTAAATGATCCTTGTCGTGACCATGGCCTTTTCACTTTAAACACCATACTTTTGTGTGGGTCTCATTCTAGACGTCTTTCCCCTTTTTGAGATCCTGCAATTCCATATGCAGGCTAGCTAGCTACGACTGAATCTTCTATACTCCTAGATTTGTATCCTGAATAGGTGAAGCCTCCAACTTCATAGCAATTTCCAGTGCTTCCGCCTGCATTCCAAGATTCTACTGTGACAATGGAAATCTCAAGTGGGGTAACAGTGAAGAAATATACCAATCCTTATGTTTCTCATCCAAGATCTACAAATTATCTTGTTGTAGCTAACATTTCAACCTTTGATCAAAATCCCATGAAGATTCATTCACCCTTTGTTTGATTTTCTTGACCTCAGTTACAGACTGGGCTTGTGTTAGGCTTCTTGAATTTATTATTCAGTGCACCTTTTGTGTCTTCCAATGTCGTAGCTGGATGAGTCATACTATACTTAATGTACCAACTCAACACCCTATCTTGCAATGTTGTAACAATTGTGCTTTCTTCAAATCATCATTCATTATCTATTGTGACTTCCACATAGCATCTACTACAAACTAGAATTGTTTATGGTTTTATATCCATAGACCCCTTAATATGGGCATCTTCATAGCATTCACCATGTTCAATAGCGGAGGTGGAGGTGGAGGTGGAGGTGTGTGAGGTGGAGGTGGTGACAAAGGTGGAGTGGATGGATGTGGTATTCCCACAATACCTTGATCTACCATCTGCGACACACCTTGAAGCGTCTCTAGACTATTACTTTCTTAGTCTCTATTCTAAGATGCTTCCAATAAAGGATTGTACTCTGCACTTGAAACTAGATCTCCTCTGAATGGTTTCCCACTTTGCATAGATCCCATCAAGTCTTGTCTAAACATCTATTTAATGGCATAACCCATTTCTCACACAATAACATTTTAATCCAAGTTTTCAGAGGCTTCAGATATTTACCTCTTTGTCCTTAGAAAAAATGGCATTCATCTTTGCTATAACTGATAGACGTGTCAATCGCTAACTCAGTAATAAATCCACCCAAAATACTATCGATCCAATAATCAACATCCTTCGTGATCTTGTTTTTTGATCCTTCTAGGTGCCTTAGTAAGTTTGGAGTCCACACAATAGGGTTATCTAATTTCCAAGTACCTTGACCATCTGCTAATTTAGCCAACCATTCGTATAACACGCACAGAAAATGTTTCTTGAGACTGTAGAGAATCGATCCTGGGTGACTTGCCAGGTCCACTAAACAGCAGGAAAACAATGCTCTCCCTGTGCCTCCGCCTTCTCCAACAGTAACAGGTTGGGGGATCAAAGCCATGGGCCTAAATAATGAGATTCTGGTGGAGTTTCTTGACCAGTACCTTCGCAATCCAGACCCAATTTTGCCAGAGCCCTTGTTACGCAAGGATATCTTACATTAGGATTTTCTTGCTATTGATATCCTTTCTCTGCGATCCGGTGATCCCAAGAGCAGTGAGGGGGTCGACAAATCAGTGCAGACTGAGATTGAATTTGGTTTCTATCACTCGTTAAATCATGGAACCTCGATGGAAAACAATGAGAGAGCAGAGGAAGAATGTTATTGAATGTTTGAATTTCCTTTGGGGAAGAAACAGATCGCTTGTCGATCTGATGACATCCGATTCAGATTTGAATTTATTATCGGCGATGCAGTGGAAAAGACGTGGGTGAACGAGACATTCTAGGTAAATCAGAATAACAATCTAATGGAAGAAACCCTGAGCCATATCCGGCCAAAGGGCTACAAAAGTTTCAGGACAACACACATAGATATCCATGGAAGAGCGAAAACAATGGTGACGAAGAGGGTTTTTACGCATCTCTTCCATGAACTAGTGAATGACAACGTTGCACTTACATGGTCTCTATTTGGATCTGGGTTGATCATTCCCTTCACGAAAGGCAGCATTATCTTCATATCCGCCATAGATCTAACAGATCAGGCATCCAGAAGACCGAGCGGCCCACACCACGACCAAATCTAGAGGTTAGTTTACACCACAACACTGTACTACTTTGGATCACTTTCCCAAACTGCAGAAATGGGTATTACATGGGAAGCACTGACAGGAACCTGGAAATCCCTAATGCCAGCCCTAGTAGATGGAACACAAACAACTTCACTCCATGTCTTACTAGATATTGTGCATTTGGATCAGCGTATCATCATGGAAATAGAGGATTATACCCCATAACTAGCAAAAATTGAAACCAGATATCAAAAGGGTCCCTTAGACAAGCAGAAAAACGATGACCTTGTGGGCTGGATCATAATGAAGCACTGTGCAGAAGCAATGAGACAGTTAGATCTGACATACCTGGGCACAGGGTTAACATATCCAACAATACCGAAGGAGGACACACACCCAATGGAGGAGGATCTGACATAAATCTTCATGAAAACACTGGAAGGCAAGACTATTTGCTAGAGGATCTGGGAAGGGAGGAAGATATAGGAAATAAAAAATAGAATCTAGAAACAACTCGGTATACCATCATACCGATAAAATCTGATCTTCTCATGCCACAGTCTACAGGACAATCTTACACTCCAGCATTATGGCATCACCGTAGACTCAACCATAATAATTAACCTGCGTCTGAAGGGTGGAAGTGTTGGAACCAGCTCAGAAAGCACAAGAACATTCAAGGAAGTAGTCAAAGGCAAGGGAAAAATGCAGGCCAAAACTGTAACACCACTCGAGCTTCCAGGACCCTACATAGTAGAACAAAAATCTAAGAACCCTACACTTACCATCGCACTGCCTGAGGTAAAAGACCTATACACAAATCTCTATAGTAATTCAGTTATATGCAGATTCAATGGGTTTTGGCCTAAATTTGATGTTTTGCACCAATGGATTTATGAGGCTTGGTCCCCAACCTGTCAGATATACTTATGCCCCAAAGGTTCCTTTATAGTCAGTTTTAGAACAACACGAGAAAGGGAACATATCCTCAACAAGGGGCCATGGTTCTGGGGCAACACAAGACTATTTATGACCCCGTGGTTTCCGTAATTTGATGCCAACATAATTGTGATATCAAAGATGCCAGTGTGGGTCAGGTTGCACAACCTCCCATTACATTTCTGGCATCACAATGTTTTAATTTCCATAGGGAATGTATTGGGAAAATTCCTAAAGACTGATGAGGACAGAATCACAAGGGGTATATTCACATTTTCCAGGATATGCATTGAGGTAGACCTCAGTGAGGAACTACTAGAAAGCATAAACTTGAATTTCAATAATACACAGTGGACACAACCACTAGACTATGAAAACATAGCTTTTCGATGCCGTGGATGCCTACAAACATGACACCTCCACAATGCCTGTCCTAAAGCAAAACAAACTCCCAAATGGAACAAGAAGCAACAAAAAGAGCCAAAAGGATGGAAAAATACAGCCCCCTTGGAGAAAGAAGTACGAAAAGAAGAAAAAATAGCATACAAAGCAAAAACTGATAATAAAAAAGACCAGAACAACACTCTAAAGGAGGAGGAAGACCCTAGCAACCAAATGCAACACAAAGCACCTCAACTAACAAGAATGGAAATAACAGGCATCAAGCGAACTCATGGATCAGAAATATCTGATTCTGACAAAGACACTCCCACTGAAAATCAACTTTCCATTGTAACAGCCACTCCCAACACTAGAGGCTGGCGAAAGGTGAAAAAAAAGGAAGGGAGGAAAGAACATCAGTAATTTTTATTATTTTTTTACTTTTTGTCTATCTTGTATCCTATGAAAGCAGGTACAGGCCATATGCATATGCTTTTTAGCATCTACAAAATGTAATATTGTATTATGAATAAAATTATGACTTTTTCCAAGGGAAAAAAAAACTCGCACTGAAAAGAGCAGAAGAAAATTTTGTTCTTCTGTATACAGGTATCTATTCAGCCACTCTTCTTTCGACATGTGTGGATTCCTATTTTCTTGGCTTGCAAACTAGTGCAGCTTCTGATCTATCCACTTTTCAATCTCCTTTTTAGTCAGTATCCACTTATGCCACATCACACATTCCTCAGATAGATCTTGATCATGGCAATGGAACCATTTGTTGGCTTGAGGGAGCTTAGACCCAAGTTCAGAGTTAGTTGCACTAACCAACAAAACCCTACGCTACCAGCCCTTTCAAAAACAACCCATGTAGCGCAAGCTGTAGTCTCACCCGAGGCATTATTGTTGGATGCTAGAACCAAGTTTTTGTATCCAAAGGACTATGTGATGTGTTTATGTTAAACTTAGGTATTTATCCCGACCTTTGCAAACCCTAACCCTTAAAACTTGGAAATTACAGCAACTAACAGTTAACAAATATAAACCCTTCTCTGATTGCGCTAAACCTTCATAACACCATATAAATAAGCAGATCTACTTCTTCGCGCATATATTAAGTACTTTTTCATATGAATTGCATTTAAATAGATCAAAAATATAGTAAATTCAAAGATAGACAATAATACAAATATATGCAAATAACTCTTCAAAAAAACCTTTATTATGCTTAGATCTTCAATTACAAACTCTTCCAACCTTGTGCACACATCTTCAGGGGCCTGCAAACTTAGTTGCAGACTTACTAATGTCTCTGCACACACAGCTGCAGGAGCCTTCCCCTTCGCCCAAGTACAGAATACACAAAATAGACCCAACACTTACCTTTCTATGCTCTTCATTCTATTGACTAACTTCCATAACTCTTCTATGACTCCTTTTTATATCTTTCTTGATTATAATATCATGGTCTATGAACCATGGGCGGGTCACAAAATAACTTGACTCTTAAGAAACAAAGGGAATTTGACCTTACTAAAGCCCCATTTGACTCCTCTCAACCTACGCAACTCACACTCCGCTCCCCAAAATGCAAAAACTTTACAATATTAACAAAAATTTACAAAATTTCACCCCAAGGGATCCCGTTCCAACACCTGTGCCACATCACTAACTGAGAATGTAGACTTCACTAGAAGAAAGTGTGCAACCTTTCTTAACTTGTCCATAATTACCATGATAGAATCATGTTGTGTCACTCTCTTTAGCAACCCTGTGATGAAGTCCATGGAAATGACCTCCCATTTCCACTCAGGAATAGCGATCAGTTGTTGCAGTCCACCTAGATGTTTGCACTCTTCTTTCACTTGTTGACAGTTGAAACATCTAGCCACAAACTCAACTACATCCTTTTTCAGATTTAGCCAATAGTAATATATCTTCACCATTGTTAGTGTCTTCTGATAACATGGGTGAGCCGAATACGATTTCACATGAAATTCTGTGCCCTGTGTGTTGCGAGATATTATCCCCTAAGGTTCTTGGGTGGAACCCTAGCAGACTGAAAGTTGTCTAAGTCAAGAAACATACACACACAGCCGTTTATGCTATAAAAAGCTACTTCTAGGGTGAGAAGGACATACCTGAGGTCCTACGTTTGGGTAGTTACTCAAGGGTGCAGACCCTTCTTCACGTCCCTTCCGCTCCTTTGCCCTGCAAAAACAACAATTCCAAGGATTGCAGTAGTATATGGACAAAGATTTACATAAAAATGATCTTTATGTTATATAAGAAAAGAGTTAGTTACAAACTTCTAAACATCTATTCATGCATGAAATTCAAATATGAACATCATTAACATAAAGAAAGAAGCGTTTCGGGAACAAGACGTGTTTCTTTATTAGACAAATAGAATAGCATGAAAAAAGAGCAATATCACCTGAACCACTTTTGCAGGCTCAAAGCTCAGCCTCCTTCTGGATCCGTCCCGCCTCAAGCCTCTAGTAGGTCACCTTCCAATACTCACTCCAAGATGTCATGGCTAAAGAATGAACATCCAATCACAAGGAAACAAGGGTTTCCTGTACAAGATGGGGGAAGTGTAGAAGGCACAAGGGTCTTCAGACCTGATCAGGGGAAAAAACTCAGTATAATAACCTTGCTCTATGATCTCTCCCTCCTTTAGGCCTTCCCTTTGATGTCTTTTTATACCAATTCCAAAGTATTTTTTTAGTTAGGAATTGGTTGGGGACAGTTGAGGCCACGGACACTAACAGGTGATCAGCAGGTAAAACCCGCGATCTCCGCCCGAAAATAAGGAGTTTTATATTTTTTTAAGTGTTTTAATACATATACGCGGGTTTGGTATGTATGAACCCGCGTATACACGCGTTTAACTCAGGGCAATGTCGCGTACAGGGAATAAAACTCTGTTTTTTAGATTTTGGACCAGGTCTGGAAGGAGGGGTTGCCCTAGGCCATAAGTGTAGCATCACAAACCATAATGGTGAGATTTGGAGCTATAACAAATGCCCCCTAATATATGAGGTCAGAAGGGGTACATGATGGCCGAAATATATTAAGCAAGTACATGGAAAGGAAACTTGCAAAAAGCTGAGGAGTACTTCACCGGAAGTCAGCCTACCAAGCCACAAAAGAAGATCAGAAAGAAACACCGTTTGAGGCGGGCATACCCATGCTCAGAGAAAGCAAAGCATGTCCGCATATCAAGTACAAGCGGATCCACTAAGTATACAAGTATAAATGACTGGAAAATACATAATGGATCATCTGATCATAATCGAACAAGTACATGTCTGGATCTCACATATAAACTGTCAATGATGCTGGAAGATACAACGGATCACTGATATCAAAGATTGATCCCAAAAGGTACCAACTGAACATGATGGATAAGGATGGTACTGCACTGCAAACTCAGGCGTCAGCATATAGAATGTCGCCATGACTGACTGCAACATATAAGGTGGAATGGTATCGACTAGCAGTAACAGGAGCAA